>CABEEJ010003753.1:0-36314 GCA_901482245.1 Timema douglasi
GTTTGTGGCTCTAGTTATGGCTTGACGGACTGAATTTTTTCTTACACAATTTCTTCTTTTCCTTGCAAGCAAATGCGAGTGCATCTATCTTAAATTCTTATTTCCTCCTATCTACCGCATAAATTATGTTGATAACCGTATTGGGTAGTAAGGCACGTTGTAATAAATAAATTTAGATTAAGCATATAAGACACACGAGTGTTGAGTGTTCAAAAAAATTAATCATTTCAAAAACAAAATTCATAACCATTTACAGTTTTGTTTAAATTAATTTAAAGAATTCCAGGTACGTAAGTAAGAAGGTTGCTCTATCATAGGAGATATAGACTTTTACTCTTATTATTTTTAATGGCAATTAATATTATAATTAATTGAAATAAAAATAAAAATTTGGTATTTTCGTTTCGTCAATTTATAAAAAATATATTGGAGTTATTGTATGTCATTCACATGCAAATACAGTGAGGGTGATCATACTCACACAAGGTACTGACTGTGTGTCGTCTGACGCCGGCAAATTAAACTAAATTATTATTATTATTATTATTATTATCACCGCGTCTTGCTATCTGTTCGGGTTATACGCACTTACGCTAATATGTAATGGTAGGGTGATTGCGAGATGAAATGGAGGACCTACAGTTTAACGTGGAATCCAAACCACGGTGGAGTCCTGGAATTCCCCACATTCACAAGTTGTGATTGATTCACGTCTTTTCAGAGGTGAAGGAAGGGTTTGATAATCAGATAAATCTGTGCCTGGACCGAGGATTGAGCCCCGGACTCCAGCACAGAAGTCTAATACCTTACCGCTATACCACTAGGTCACCTGGCAAATTAAAACTGTTTGTGACAACATAAACTTTAGGGTATGTACGTGATATTTCAAGATCTCATATTACGGTCGTTTACCTGGGAAGTTAAATACAATATTACGCTTTAACCAGAACACATTTCAAAATCTGGTTTTCTGCATTCTTCACTTGACATTGGTGAAATTGGAATCATGTTAGCATTTTTATTTTCTCTAAACTACTTGGAAAGAGAAGTATTATGATTTTTTTTTAACATTGAACCATATATATTGATAAATGTCGACGTTTCATTACCCCCTTAAATTGAAAAAGTGGTTGATTTTCACGATGCTATCTGTCTGTCTGTGTGTGTGTGTGTTTATATATCGACCTAGTGCTGAAAACATTTTACCAATTGAGCTAAAACTTGGTATCTAGGATTTTTTTAAGTTTCACCCGATAACATTTAGAAATTATTTAACCAACACTAAAATTAAGATTAGTCTAATCAAGTGTCAAAAGAGAATATATCGATTTTCTCGAAATTATCTCTAATTGTTTTGATTAAAATACGCATCTTACATTGTTTAACAATACAATCAGAATGAAACGTCTCATTTTTCTGGAAAAATCGTTTAGATAGTATACTTTACATAAGCGAGTGTATCCAGTTGTATAATATCCACGAAACTCTTTGAGATACTAAATAACCGACTGTGACTATGTTGTAGTGCTATCGACAATAAAAATAAATTATTTGAAATATAATTTTATAAAAACTAATAATTTCTGAACAAATATATAATTTTTGAATTGAGTTTTATGATACTGGGAGTTGATCGATACCTAAGTTCTTTGATGAACAGAGATGTTACTGTTATTTCAATATGTTTCTGTAGCAGCAAATATTATTTAATGAATTTAAATTTATTCATTTATCGGACAACTAGGTTGAAAATTAATTGATAAAATAAAAAGTGAATACTTATCATTTTACTTATATATCCATACATTAACATTTATGATTGTTATAATTTAGGTTCATATTCTATCATTCATTTCGGGTGACCTAGTGGTCTAGGGGTAGGGTGTCAGACTTCGGTTCTGGCGGTCGGGGTTCAATCCTCGGTCCCGGCACAGATTTATCTGATTACCATACCCTTCCTTCACCCCTGTCAAGACATCTTGTGAATGTGAGGAATGTCAGGCCTCCACCGTGGTTCGGATCCCACATTAAGCTTCAGGACCTCCATTTCATCTCACAATCACCCTACCATTACACATTAGCGTAAGTGCGTATAACCCGAATGGGTAGTAAGACGCGGTGCTAATAATAATAATAATAATATCATTCATTTCAGTCAAATTTACATAAAATTTAATCAATCTACACTAAAAGGATCATTTTACTAGTTAATTATATTCATTAGGAGGACCACAACTATTCCTAGGATTTTTACCTAAATGGTTATTTATGCATTCATTAAGAATTCAAACCCGCCTTGGTGGCGTAGTTAGCTAACACGCTAGTTTCTTGTTCAGCTAGATTACTGATGACGGGTAGGTTGAAGTTCGAATCTTGGTCGAGTGAACTGGGAGTGGTTTTTCTTAAATGCGTTTCCACTCTACCTCCACAAAATGTTGGTTCACTTCCTCTAAATTCAACCTTCCCGATTCTTAACCCATTAGCATAATTAATACTTAAGTGTATAACCTGAATGGGTAGTAATACGCGGTGCTATAATTAGGTTAAATAAACTTATAGACGAAGTTATAAATAAAGTATAGGTATGGAAAGTTTCTGCACCGATGTATATTATTTAGTTAATCTTTTAATAACTATATTTCAAATTGCTTGTATCTTTTTAAATGGGGTGTAACTGTTTCCATTCCAATTATCCCACTGTTGTAGTGGAATACATTAAACCTCACCATAACGTGAGGCTTGGTTTGGTTGTATTACCTAACTTGGGCTGTGATAGGCTTTTAAGTTGGAGTAGAAGGGAGCGTGAGTTAAGGTAAGTATTTTTGCAGTATTTATAAAAAACAAATACTTGTTTGGACCAAATTAATCAAAACTTTATTTATAGAAAAATTTTAGTTCAACTTTATACATATTATTCACAACAGTTCTTTAATATTTATTATGAGTACAAATTTTTTTTATTTAGCACCGTTCCTTACTAGCCGTTTAGGTCATAAGCTTATGTACAATTCCAATAATGGCGTTAGGGATTAAGAAGGCTATATTTGGAGGAAGTGTACCTGAATTTGTGTGGAGGGAGAGTGTAAAAAGATTTTGAAAAAATAACCTACCCTCAGTACACCTGACTGAGATTCGAAAACCTATCTCCCCTTCATCGGCAGTCTAGTTTACTATGAAAGTAGTGCCTTAAACCATACGGTCAGCGAAGCGGTCAGGACTATTTCTCTGAGCTTAAAATGTTTCTGTTTAAATGCCCCCCATAACAAATATAACATTTAAATTAATATTTTCATAGGCAATTTCTAAATTCTAAATGTCAAAATCTAAACTAAATATATCCACCGTAAGCAATACGTTATGGTCAAATCATATTCGATTGCCATATGGTCTAACGCGTTAGTATCGCAATAGAGTAGACTGCAGACTACGGGGAGATTGAGGTTCGAATCTTAGTCTTGGTGTACTGAGGGTGGTTTTTACAAAATAGTTTTCCCACTTCCCTTTCACAAAAATACTCTCACATTTTCTATAACTATAACCTTCCTAGTCTCTAAAACTATTATCGTAATTAATACATAAGCGTATAACAGGGACGGATGGTAGGACACGCTGGTAAAAATTATATATATTAGTTAAATTATCTCATTTATTTCCACCTCACTTTAGTAGCCAATAGGGAACGTTTGATACAACATTGTTTACGGTAAAAGGAAGGAGGTAGGGAGGCTGCCCTAGTTACCTTTACCTGTAATTGAATCCTAGACACGTGACTGACTACATTACCTAGGACATGATTGAGTGATTTGGTCCCTTATTACTACTACTATCTTCTCGAAATTAGATTATATAGACGTGATTGATGAATACCTAAAATTAGATCAAGCGAACAATTGTTTCAGACATATAATTTTGTAAGAACCTCGTAACATTTATTTACTAAGAATTCAACAATAAATTTTGACACAGAGATGAGAAATCAAGAGAAAACGGACCAACGTGCCAAAGTTTATAGTCCTAATATTCAGCAGGAAATAACTGTAGTCACCGTTCCTAGACCTAAGTATGAAGCCAACACACCTAAGCCAATTTGTGGTGGAATTAATAATAATAGTACGCTGAACATCAAGAATGAAGACATTTGTGCAACAAGCAACGAGGACTATAGAGTATGGAAGAATAAGAACCCTTGGATTCAATGCTTCTTTTGCTTAAAATAGTTCCACATTGACAACGACATTGAATAAAGTTGTGGTAGAATGCCCAAAATCAAAGTATCAAGAGTTTATTATATGAATTATTTTATAATGTTTACTCATTCTATTTTCTTTCACATTCATAATGGTAGTAAAAATTAAAGTGTATGTTTACAGCGAAAACTAATGAGATTAGAACATATTCATAAGTACATCATGAATTTAGGTATGTGTTATCACGGAATTGGTTAATATATCACGAAATAAGGTATATGTGTAGAGTCAGTGTTTATTCGTAGTAATTGTTAATTTAACGAAGATAAACAAAAATTTCAAGCAGGAAATATTAAAATATTATATATTCAATATATTTCAAATCAAATAATTTTTTTATGTATGTAATTCATATCCTTAATATCATTAAATAGGTTAAGTTCACTTTGTATATTATTATTATTAGCACCGCGTCTTATTACCCGTTTGGGTTGTACGCACTTACGCTAATGTGTAATGGTTGGGTGATTGTGAGATGAAATGGAGAACCTACAGTTTAACGTGGAATCCGAGCCACGGTGGAGGCCTGGCATTCCCCACATTCACAATATGTCTTGTCAGAGGTGAAGGAAGAGGTTTGGTAATCAGATAAACATATGCCGGGACAGAGGATTGAACCCCGGCCGCCACCATAGAAGTCTGACACCTTGTATATTGTTTCTGATCATTGTTACATTAGTTATTTAAATGCAGGCCGCGTCATCAATACCAAAAGCCCTTCAATCTTTGATTTTTGTGAAGTGCAATTATTACGAAAGCCGTCATTTTATTTACTTTTCTTTACCTTCATAATAAATTTATTTTTATTTATCTAGCACCTTGTTTTTTTACCTGTTTTGATTATACAGCTGAGTACTAATTAATTTAATGAGTTAAGAATTGGGAGGATTTGAATATTGAGGAAATTATCCCACATTAGCGTGTAAGGAGAGTGGAAAACCATTTAGAAAAAACCACCCCCAATTCACGTGAGCGTGATATGAAACTCGAGCTCTCCGTCGTCAGCAGTTTAGTTCAGCACGAAACTAGCAGATTAGCTAACTACGCCACCAAGGCGTGTTTTCATAGTAAAAATATTATTATTATTATTATTATTATTATTATTAGCACCGCGTCTTACTACCCGCTCGGGCTATACGCACTTACGCTAATGTGTAATGGTTGGGTGATTGTGAGATGAAATGGAGGACCTAGAGTTTAACGTGGAGTCCTGGCATTCCCCACATTCACAATATGTCTTGTCAGAGGTGAAGGAAGGGTTTGGTAACATAGTAAAAAATAGCACAGAAATATACATGTCAGTTTCCGGAGAAAATATTCAATTGATATTGCCAGCTAGTATACACTAGAAGGAAAATCGTTTAGGAGGTATGTCACTGGCATACAACTTCATCTTTATCTGAGAAAAAAGTTGTTTCTTTGACTACAGCAGGAAGACGGATAGACATAAAGAGATTGTTATCAAGTTTGATAAAAGAGTAGTAAGTGATAAGAAAACTATGAACCGCTTTCGTACCACAAATGTAGGCTAATTCAAATTTTGTGGTGGACTGACCTATTTTAAAATCCTTCAATTTTCTATAAATTATTATAAAGCTATAAATGATATTAATTAATGTTTTTCACTTTTTTTTTTCATTAGTATACATTATTTATAACTCATACTTTTTCTCTTGTTTATTAAATCAGTGGCTTTGTATAGCCTATCTAATTATTCTCTATAAATAAATCTGCCTCTAATTTGTTTAGAGTGTTTTGGTTTTATATGATGGATTTACATTATTTATATGAAAGGTTTTTATAATTATTCAAATTTATTGAAAAAAGCTCAAATAAAATGTATCAAACATAAACTATTTTTATTGGATATTTTTAGACTGTACTCAATCTATGTTCTAAAAATTCAACATTATAAATTTGACATATTGTTAATTTTTCAAAAACTATTAAAATACCTAATTTCAAAAAAATTTAAGCATAATTAAAATGTATATTGATTAAATTTAATCATAAGTTAATGTTATCACAAGGACATAAAATTTTAGGTATTTGTTTTTATTTTGTTAAAGATTACAACAATTTTTATTTCCCAACATAAACGTAAATGCTATTTTAAAATCTCATTTGTATTTACACTATTTTAGATTAACATATAATACAATAAAACTAAAAATGATTCAATTTAATAATTTAGAAATAAAACTTATATTACTGATGAAGCTATAGTGAAACTTCGTGAAGGGGAAAAAAAATACAAAATCAGAAGACTCTTAAGTAAAAATGTGACAAAACTCAATATGAAGTTTCGTCAGTAAAAATTTAAAAAATATTAATACATTCATACAAAACAATTTTTCTTTGATATAACAACCGGGACTCCGGTGCTGGAAGTATCTGGGGATTTAGGCATTTCGGTGAAAAATGTTATTATGTGGTGGGGGGCGGGAAATAGGCCTATTTTAAGATTCTATATCTGACAGTTGCAAATATTACTAAAACTACTTTTAACTTTCTTATACCAAGTTAAGTAATCTATAGCTATAACTTTATATAGCTAAGATCAACAGAGATGTTAATAATAATCATAATAATAATAATAGTGTTGATTATAAGCAAATATATTTATTTTATATATTCTTGTCCACATTTCCTTCAATTTTCTTTGCACCACGTACTACTACCCATTTGGGTTATTCACATATCTACTAATTATGTACTAAGAATGGATAAGGTAGAAGATAGAGGAAGTGTACCCGCATTTACGTGGATAAATAATGGGGAAACAATTTAAGAAATAACTTCAGCTCAACCGATTGGGATTTTAACCCGATCTCCCCATCATCGGCAGTCCAGCCTTAGACTATTTGTACAGAGAAATGTCTTCCTTTCTATATTTTTACTTAACATCATGGCAAATAAAGGCATTAAAGTAGGTTCAACACTAATCAATTAAACCTAATTAAAACAGTTTTTAGAGTCATCCAGGGATTAAAATTTTCCCTGGGGATCAACCCCTCTTATTTGAGCCCATCCACTTCCGAAAAGCTTCCACATCGGGGTGAAATGTGTGTAAGCTTATTAATATCCTGTCCAAACAGTGTGGAGCCGGCAAAATAAAGGCCAACTTTAGGATAATAACGGTAATGGGCAGCAAGCCTGTGCTGACAGAACGTCCAACCAAACACTGATTGAGAGGTTGTCGACACAGGATGTGTAAAAGTGACAAATCGTAGCGTGAGAGATAAGTGTGTGAAGTTTTTACAGGTCTGGAGAAAGGCGCCAAAAGACGAACAGGGCTTTGGGTGTTCGCCACCCATTTATGTCTCCTCTGTACACTCCGTCACGAATTATGATGCCTCTTTGACGTGTCACAATATATGATGTGGACCAGAGGTGGCCAAACAGTCGATAGCGATCTACCGGTCGACCGCAGCATCTAGTCTGGTTGATCGTCTAGTCGTTCAATTAAAAAGAGATTGAAAGAAAGAAAATTAAAGAGATGATTTTCAGAGTTTTCTCAAATCAATAATAGAAAATGGAAATAGTATTATTATTATTATTAGCACCACGTCTTACTACCCGTTCGGGTTATACGCACTTACGCTAATGTGTAATGGTAGGGTGATTGTGAGATGAAATGGAGGACCTACAGTTTAACGTGGAATCCGAACCACGGTGGAGGCCTGGTATTCCTCACATTCACAAGATGTCTTGTCAGAGGTGAAGGAAGGGTTTGGTAATCAGATCCCGTCCAATAAGTACGTCCATTTATTTGAGTTGTTTAAATATGACTTTATGANTAGAAGTCTGACACCTTACCCCTAGACCGCCAGGTCACCAATGGAAATATTGAAGCTGTTTGACCGATGACCATTTACAATCCCGCCTTTGGTTATGACAGAGTAATTATGCACCCTCATTCAATAAACTATACTAAGGTTATGTGGTGTCATGCATAAACTTCAAAGACAAGTGTTTAGACAGAAAAAACTTTTTCCAAGGATGTTATATATATATGCATGTTATAGCTTATATATAAATATATCTATATATATATATTTATATATGTAAAATGTGTTTTGATAAAAAAAAACATTTCAGTTTGTTAAAGGACTATAAGTTTTCCTATGCAATTTAACTTTAAGATTAAATCACAAAATGGGATATTAATTTTTTGACAATGAATCAAACCATATAAGCCTATGGTTCCGTAGCAGATTGCAAAGTATTTTCTTTCTCTGGAGTAGATCCCTAGATCAAATATCCACCCACCCCTACTGTGGAGTGTAGAGCAATTCAATTTAAGTACCAATCTAACCCCACAGATATAGTAGTAATGTGCCTCTGGGCTAGATTATTAGGAGCTCGTTAGTGGAAAAATTAGCCAGTACAAATGTACCGTTGCTCAGGAGGCACCCGAATGTATAAATGGTACATCCATTCCGTGGAGGCTCTCTCCATTTCCCGATAAGATGAGGTGATGGTGATTATGAAGGTGTAGAAGCAGTGGAAACGCTTGGACGTAATTTAAGCCTAATTAACAAATCCCTGGTGATCGTTGGGGTGATTCACTTTTCGGGTAAAAATAATCAAGGAATCAACCAGAAATTGAACCTAGGACACCTTGTATCGTAGTCTTGTACACTCACCCCTACACCACGGGGAAGGCTACCCCACAGATAGTGTCTAAGTAATACAGTTAGAACTAGACGTCTCATCGTGCTGTGGTTATTCTCTAAAGGTGAGAGTGTATAGAACGCGAGCAATGGTCCATGATTTTGCAGATTTTATAGTACAACATTTTTTGGCTGGTAGAAACATATAGTTTAATTTTCTTCACATGGTTATAACAACATCTCTTAATTATATATCAAGGGTGTACAAGAATTGAACGACAAATTTTCCTCTTCATTTAATAAGTTTCTCATTACCAAAATTCAATAACTATAATTATCACTTTGTGTAGAAAATTAAACTTTGTATTTCTACCAAAGCAATAGTTTATTTATTTCGTACAAATATAGTTTTCTATATGACTGCAAAAAAAAACTCCGACCGTTTTTCTCATCCCCTACGCACTCATCTTAAAAAAGGCACCGTGGAATTGAGACCAGCTGTGAAATAATTTTAACAAATTTGCATAAAATTCTACAAAATATAAAAATAACTATTTTAAATTAAAATAATAATAAAAATAACTATTTTAAATTAAAATAATAATAAAAATATACAAATTTCCCTACTGTCAAGTGAAGAATGCACAAATCTATACTGCGATTGAAGCTATTTTAGGATCCACGTGGTGGGTAGGTTGGAGAGCATAGTTGCCACATAGCGGGAGTTTTTTTTTACCACTATGCAAGTACACAGTGACTGTCAAGAAATCTGGCAAAGTGCATCGGTTGCTATGACAACTACCCTTCATGGATTGGTCGACCATTTGACCAGCCTTCCCTCTCCACTCTGGCTGAGCTGAACTCAATTCTAAATCAATTTAAAACACAGTATACACTGCTATACATAATCGGGTTCGAACGTAATCTTGTATCTAATATCCCAGTTAATACGTTGTTCATATCGGATGGATTAACTAAATGGCTAGCTCTCTTGCCTTCCGATACTATAGTTCAGTTGATAGTAGCATTTTTAGTTATGTGATAAATAAAAGTTATAGGTTTTATTCCCGAATCAGCTTAAATATTTATCAATGGGAAAAATGGGGTACTTATTCACGAGGATGAAAAATTTGAAGGTTGTGGGACCGACTGGTTGGTTTTAGATCTAAGCTAGGCTATAAGCTGTGTGCTGATATAATAAGATACTTTTATAAACTTAAGGGTTTTATTATCATAATCTTCGCTCGTACTGGTTCACGAGTGATCTAGGCTGTAAGATTTGCATTCCCTTTGGTCAGCGTTGATTGATAAATCAGTTATTCAAATCTGGGTCAGATTAGTGGTTATTGAAACGCGATTATAACTGGAATTATTCCAATTTCTCTGCACTAAATGTAAGTGCAGTTCCTATAAGCTACTCTTCCTAAACGTATCACATATAATCCGTTATTAGTCTTTGGTTAAGTGCATATTAGCTTACTGTTAGGAATAAAATCTAAAAGTAACAAGATTGCTTAAACAATTTGTATATAATCAGAGTAATAGCATGCAGTATGCATCTGCAATTTTTGATAGATAGTAGCAATAATTATAAAATCATATTTAAAATATAGTATATTATTTATTATTTAGCACCACGTCTTACTACCCGTTCGGGCTATACGCTTAAATAGTTACTTAAATACTAAAAATGCCAATGGGCTAGGAATTGGGAATGTTGAATTTGTATAAAGTGAACCTGCACTCACGTGGAAGGAGAGGGGAAAATCATTTAAGAAAACCACCCTCAGTTTACCCGACTGAGATACGAACCTTGATCTCCCCGTCCTCGGCAGTCTAGCTCAACACAAATATAATACAGTATAATATTATTAATGTTGAATTCCAAAAAATATGTTTACTGTATTATAAACTTTCTGTCAGAATCCAGCTTAGCTAAATATACTGATATATCTTACAAAATATCCACTTAGTTTTAATGTGAAACTAAATGTTGTACACATTGCTATCAAGTATACTCTTCATATTACACACATGAACATTTGAGAGTATATTAAAAATTTGACATTTTACAGGGGAGAAAAGAAATTCCGTTAAGTTTTCCAAAACGTAAAATTACCCATATACATTTTTCCGTTTCAAATTCTTTACCATATTACCCAAGTCCACTGGTTAGGGCAGTATAAATTTGCTCTGAGCCAATAACTCAGCTATTAAAAAAATAATTTTTACAGTTATTCATTCATATTAAGAGTATTTTAACCCGCCTCGGTGGCATAGTTGGCTAACGCACTAGTCGTGTTGAGCTCGACTGCTGAGGACGGGGAGATCGAGGTTCGAATCTTGGTCGGGTGAACTGGGGTGGTTTTTCCTAAATTGTTTTCCACTCTCTCTCAACGAAAATGCAGGTTAACTTCCTCTATTTCAACCTTCCCAATCAATTAGCGTAATTATCACTTAAATCGTATAACCCGAACGGGTAGTAAGACGCGGTGCTAAATAATAATAATAATAATAATAATAATAATAATAGTATTTTATTAGAACTGCGTCTTGATACCTGTTCGGGTTTCACGAATATGTAATAATTACGCTAAAGTGTTCACGATGAGGAAGACGAAATTTTTAAAGAGGTTTATCAGTATTTTCCTGGAATGAGAGTGAAAAACAATTTTAAGAAATCCGCCTTCAATTATCTCTTCTTGGACCTTGATTTTCGATCATCGACACTACAGTCTAGCGCAAAGGTGACACTTTAGACCTTTGTTCACCGATTAGTAGGTGTAAGCCTTTCTTTTCTTAAAAACATTTACAGCTCTGTTCGTATTTATGTTTGGAAATAATAATACAGTAAACGGTTGTTTTTTTCCTTTACTATATAATATATATTTCCTCCAACATATGGGTAAAAATTCAATTAAGGCCTGACATGCAATACTCCAAATACATCCTCATCACATTATCTTAAATACGAATGTATTCCACGTACTAGTTATATGTATTCTGGCCGACCCGTTTACCCGACTTTTATGAAAAACAAAAAACAAAGTCTGTCCTGGTAACATCGGCAATTCCTGCAAGTGACGTCAACCGGGTTGTTTCGTGTTTGATCTTAAAAGCAGCCCTCCCTCTCCACCCTCTCCAAACATCAGCCCCTCATAAAACACACGCCGTGTCAAAGGCACACGTATAGTTTACAGTAGTAATTTGGCCCAACACTTGTAGAAACATCCACAAGCACGAAGCAGCCCTAATACATACACACATATTATTCGTAATTGTTTGTACCAACATAATGTTAGTGAAAAGTGTTAGGGGAGGTGATAGGAATTCAGGACATGAACAAGTATATTTCCTAAAGCCTTTTAACAGTTGACTTTTTTTTTTTTTTTTTGANAATCATAAATGTCTCTGAATTTCCCACATCTTATGTCAGTTGGTAGTACGTCTTTCTACTTAGCTAAGCGTCTTTAGAGTTTATTTTAGGCTCAGTAAAAAAAAAAATGGTGAAATTGAGGCTTTATCTTCTACAGAGATGACTTTATGGTCAAGATATTGGGTCTGGATTCGATCCTAGCATTACATTAGTATGTAAGTCGTGTGCTGGCTGATATGATCAGCTAGTTAAGAAAATGTACGTTAATTATCTATAAGAGGCATAGTTAAAACTATATATTGTAGACGTGGAGAAAATGTCATGATATAAATTTCAAAGTTTATGGTGAGACCAAATATACTTTCTTTTTTATCAAAAATTAAATATGTTAGTTATAAAATATCACTTATATTTAATTTAATTACTGCAATATTTAAGGTACTATAAAATTTAATATCACTAATTTTGTTACCAATCCTTATTTATAAAAATAACTTAACGATCAAAATAATCAAATTTACTAAACCATAAAAAAATTCTGTAGGGTATAAGGAACGGAAAAAAAAATTACGATTCCCTTACCAGAGACCCGCCTCGGTGGCGTAGTTGGCTAACGCGCTTGTCGTGTTGAGCTCGACTGCTGAGGACGGGGAGATTGAGGTTCGAATCTCGGTCGGGTGAACTGGGGGTGGTTTTTCCTAAATGGTTTTCCGCTCTCCCTCCACGCAAATGCGGGTTCACTTCCTCTAATTCAACCTTGACTCCTAGCAAAATATAAAATATTATAAAAATATGTGTTGATTAATTTCCGATTATCTCTAATATCATGTAATGGGATTTATACGTCTTAGTTTCAAATATTTCCAAAATTTTGTATATTTAAGAAGAAATTTGTGAATAGCCTACCACTTATCCTAAATAATTTTTTTTTTACTAAATACACTTAAGTAGGACCATCCAGCAGAAGTGTCATTATTTAATTTAAACGAAATCATAAAATAAAAAAAAAATTGTTAATAGGTCATACATAGACAGTTTTCTTAGAAATAATAAACCCAACTTACTAAATGACAACAGGATAGGAATATTTCTGAAGAGGTCAAGGTCAGTTCTGATATACCAGGCTTTGTTTGAGTCTTACTGAGAAAAGCTACTATACGTAATGGAGAAAACGTCTAAACCCATGACGCACATCCGTAGTTACGATACTATAAAGTATAAATAAACTCATTTTGTATTTACAGTTTGAATTCAACAGAAAGGAACTTTTAAGACGGATTTAAATGTAGCTTAAACCATTTTAATCAATATTTTATCTTGAGTTGTTTGGTTAAATTTTCACTTGTTATATCTAATATGAGATAATACTAATAATAAAGTAAAGTTTTATCAACGCTTATAGCAAGAAAAATATGTTTGTTGTTTTATTAACGTTGATAGCAAGAACAAATTAGTTTATATTTTCTCAAAGTTAATTTCTCATTTACCAAAATTCTACTATACTTTCAGATTCACCCACTTAACTGCTTATTTAATCTTAATTAAACCTAATATTTGTCTTTGTTGTTATTAGTGGTACTTAACGTTCCCTTACTTAACGAACTGGCCACAGATCAAATCGGAACACAACTTACAACTTACTCTACTCTAACAGACACAACAACCAGTTGTCCAGCTGTTGTGTCATCATTGAGAAAAATTAATACGCAAATTCAGCGTTTTTGGTTTGATGATATAGGCATATGTTGAATCGAACCTGGGACCCCATCTCAATAGATAGACACACTATTGGTTGAGCGAAGATTTAGTGTAACACTAAGTGCAAAACCTGAAACAAGTGTTTCATTACTGTCTCGCTATCTTACAGGTAGAGAAAGTATTGTTATCGTCAAAAAAGTCTATCTAAAGATTTTGATGAATTTCGAGGTTTTGTGACCCCCAGAAACCAAAATAAATTGTAAAAATCTCCGAACGGGCTTTCTCGTTCTATTGTTTAAAAATGGAGATATTTGCTCAAAACTTGTAATATAATATACACTAGCCCACCCGAAAACAAATTGCACCCTACATATGTGAAACATTTTTTGAATCACGGTTTTAAATTTTGTAAATTTATTTTTTAAGAATTAACTTCTTCATTTGTATATTTGGACAAATGCAAAATATCGATATTGGGTCTCCAAGGGTCAACACTTTGTAATAAAATTTTGACATCATTTTAAAATTATCTGCATTTTATTAGGAGATGCAACGCTTATGGTTATCGCATTGCTATTAAATTTCTATTTTATAAATTTTGACCAATAGAATAGGTAATTATTGACTATTGAGTCTAAAATGAGATAAATGGAATCATTATAGACAATTTTGAGAAAATGGAATTATTCTCTTTTCACCCTTTGGTAAACTGCTATTTATTTTGGGTTAGACAGACACACAGACAGATCGTGTTGCAAAAAACACTTTTTAGGGTTAGGGGTAGCATGAAACGTCGATATCATCAACATTTAGAGCTAGATTTTTTTTGACGGTCGTAATACTTTACCTTAAAGTGTTAACAAAGTTATATATATATAATACGCAAATATAGCCTATATATATATATAGGCTATATTTGCGTATAGTTTTATAAAAATATATTTCAAGTAGATGATGTCTACTATAAATAGTTCTACATGTACACAATGATAAGTAATTTTATATCTCATATGAATTTAAATTACAAATAACAATTTTAAATAAATAAATCTGGTTAGTGAGATAGTGTTACGTTACAATAAAACTAGAAGTAAGTTTAACATTGATCTAATTGGTATAAATTCTTGAAGGGGGCCACGCATATCCCACGACCCCCTCTTGGATCCACCCCTGGTACAGCAATAATCTATCACTCTCATTTTAGACACAATAAATAATAATAACCTATTTTATTGGTCAAAATTTATAAAAGAGAAATTTAATAGCAATACGATAGCCATAAGTTGTGCATCCCATGATAAAATGCCGAAAATTTTAACCGGAAATCAAAATTTCAATACAAAGTGTTGACCCTTGGGATCCAATATCCATATTTTTTATTGGTCCGAATATAAAATGAAGATTTTAATTCTCTAAAAATAAAATTATTAAATTTAAAACCTTGAGTCAAAAAATGTTTTACGTATGTGTAGCGCAATTTGTTCTTGGGTCCCCTAGTGCATATTATATTACGAATTTTGAATAAATATATCCATTTTTAAACAATAGAGCGAGAAAGTTCGTATGGAATTCCATTCCATTTATTTTCTTCACTACGACTTGAAATAAATAAGATGATAGGCCTAATACAATAATAGCATATAATATCACATTTGTTATAATTTGGTTTCACTATATAGAATAATGTAGAGCTTAAATTCAGCTTATTTTTATAACAGAAATAAGAATATTTGAGCTTAATATAAGACGATGATAAGTGTGAGGTAAGTTAAAAATGCACCCTCATTCGTTAAAAGGCAATTGGAAATAACACTTATTTACTTGATCCATTACATTAGGAGCTAGAAAGTTCATTGCCACACTTATAAAAGTACGCCACCTATTCCAATCTTGAGCTAGTTATATCCAGTACACCTTATCAAAATCTATTTCTCTCAGGTCCCATTCATGTCTAGGTCTTCCCAATAGTATCTTCCCATTGTATATGCTAGTCAACATCTTGAACAAATTCTAAATTCTTCCATTCGCGTGGCATGTCCTGCCCACCATAGTTTGCAAGACTTGACTGTCCTAATAATGTATTGTGATGATTACAGGGTATATAGCTCATCGTTATGTAGCCTTATCTACTAGTAGGTATCCTCATCCCTATTTGGACTAAATATCTTCCCGTGCGCCATGGGAATAACACTCTAGAATAAAACACATCTAAATTAATCTTATGGGGATGAAACTTGGACTTTCTGGATTACAATTGAGGTTGTAGGTTAGTAGGATTGTAATTAATAGTAATACAATTATTGAATAATAATCTCAGAAAACAGGTTTATATTAGGACACAAATTACAAACTTAATTTACCTTAAATAACAATCATTAACTTTGGTTAAAATAATTTAAATTTCTGGATACCCAGTATAAATATGATCAAATACACATATTATTTTTATGCCACGGACTGAAATCAAACCAAACTACCTATGACCTTCGGCCGGAACGCTTAACCCCAAACTGGTGACCTGGTCCGTAAGTTGTACAATGTGTAATTATAAATTGCACGTTCAATACCGTTAATACATGTTTTGTTTCGAATTTTATATAGATGGTTTTCATATAATTGTGGGTGGTCCACGCCTGCTAATGTAGTATTGTTCTATGAAACACGAAGTGGTGGATATAATGTGGCGTCATGCTGTCACAGTTAATCCCAAAATTGACTGGAAAGGATTTCTTGAGCGTGACAATTCCAACAGAAACCTCCAGTGTGGGACCAAGGAATGTCACAAGGCCGTGGATATTGGACTCTGACCAAAAATAGTGTCGGGATCTTTAAATAGCCCTGTACACACGAGCGATGTGTCTGTCTGTAATTATTTCAGTAATGAATTAGGTACAATTAAACTCTAATGGCCAACTAATAAAGAGGCTATTAAAAATACAAGACCCACCTCGGTGGCCGCATGGTCTGAGGCAGGAATAGCAAATCTATGGCATGTGAGCTATTGGGTGGCACACGAACACGAGTTAGGTGGCATGTTAACATTAAACAAATCAGCATTGTGTATTAACAAAATCCCAATGTCATGTAATTTTTTTCAAGACAATAATATTTTGACAGCTAGGTCATTCAAAGTCATGTCATAATGAACTTTGTTAAGTCAACGCCTAGAAATCGTCTTGGTTCACACTAAGTGTATCTTGCTCTGTGGAAGATTACACGCTATGAACCAAATATAAATATCTTGTCTGGAAAAAATGATTCAAACAAATATGGAAATATTACGTAGGTTCTTGATTTTAGCAAAATATATATAATTCATTATACTGCCTTTTTTTCACTGAATATATGTCTTTCAATGTTTCTACTTTAAGTTATTGAAATTAGTATTTTCTAAGACACATTTACAATCTAATAAATTTTCCATCTTTAAAACTTATATATTATTAAATATTTAACACTTATTAATTTCTAAATAGTTGTTACAAAATGTAAATAAGTGATGGCATACTAGACTAGTTCAAAATTCAGCTTAAGTGGCACAATGGTTGGAAAATTTTCGCTATCCCTGGTCTAACAAGTCATTCTCTCCATATAATAGACTGCCAATGACGGGGAAATCATTGTTTGATCCTTGAGGGGTCTACTGAGAGTAGTCTTTCCTAAACAGTTTCCCACATTATACCTTCAGACAAATATGGGTACAATTTCTCTAAGTTAAACCTTCCGGATCCATAAGCCATCAAGGTAATTAGTAGATAGGCGAATACACCAAACGGGTGGTAAAACGCGGCGATTTAAAAAACTAAAGTGAAATAAAAAAGTACCTATTATGAGAATCTGTACGTAATTTGATAGTAGATATGGTAATATTTTTTAGCGTTGTTAAAATTGGGGTGCAAAAGAATACGTGTTAAAATCCATATTATCGCAGTTCTTACATTCTTACAAGTGATTTTCTTATCTTTCAAGTAGAAATAAAACAAAATCTCCTGATCTTGAATAAAAATATTTTGAGGAAAGTGAATTTAATTCAATTAAATTTTACATTAATATTAATTCATGAAATACACCGGATTGTTTTAAAATATATATTTTTTATATAGAGATTCAAACAATTTTCTAAAAATAATTTTATTTTGGTTGGTAACATTTATAAAACATGACTGGACACAATGTCAACATGAATGTGTTTATTATATTTGGTAGTAGATAATTCGCTGGTTATTGCAGTTATTCTTAAAATATTTTTATTCAAATTAAATCATTTTACATATTACTGAAAATACCTCCTTTTTGACTTTACACTTTCCTACTTACTCTACTTTTTACTTTCCCTCAACCCCTTGGAGAGAGAAGTATTGTGATCGTCAACAAAAATCGAACTCTAAATTTTGATAAATCGACGTTTCATGAACCCCCGAAACAAAAAAAAGTTGATTTCTTGATGCTGTATATCTGTCCATCCATCTTTATCTTGGACGAGAACCAAAACCATTTTAACAATTGGGCTAAAACCATACCCAGGGTTTTCATAGAGTTCCCTTGATGAATTTTTGAAATGAGATATCTAACTCTAAAATTAAGGGTAGTTTATTGAAAGACAAAAAAATTAAAAAAATCGATTTTATTGAAATCTGTTCCAAATGCCTTGATTAAATTTTGTGTTTAAACATTGTTTAGCACTATAAATAACATGACAATTTCTATTTTCACATGAAAAGGTCTTTGAGGATAGTTTACATTAGCAGAAATTTTCAAATTTGGTTTTATCTTCGCAGCTATTTTAGATACGAAATAACTCATCATTGTTAAGATGTAATACTTTTAAAAATAAAAATCCTTTTATTGAAATATATATATTTAAAAAAACAATAGTTTATGGGTTGGAAGCAAGCATGTATATAAATCTTTATTTTCAGAGCACTTTTAAATCGAAAATGAATTGTTATACACTTTGGTGGACAGAAATATTCCTCTTTTCTCAATGTCTCTTTAACAGTATATAAAATTATCTCATATATTTTCTTTGGTGAAGTGTTTCTGTAACTATGTATAATTATTTCACTTCACAAATCTTAAAAGATCTTAGTAAATGTCTCTATTTTAGGAAAAACAAGAGAGAAAGTATGTGTGGTGGACCGAACTATTTATTTTGTCTATCTCCTTGAGTCAGACTGATTGAATCACTCAGTGTAGAGCAGACATTTTTAAGATAAAAACCGATTAAATTGAAAAATAATATTTTAATTTACAGGACCCAAAAATCTTTAGTTTCGATTTAGCTACAGATCAGTAAAAATTAAAATATTTTTACAAAGTTTTATATTTAGGAATTATACCATTATATTTCTTGAAATTAAAAAGCATTCCGAAACTTAGCATACGGATCCAACAAAAAGAGATATAAACTTAAAAAAAAACTATGTTTTAAAATCTCTAATTATTAATAAAAATCTTATCTAAGTTGTCAACTTGATACTTGAGAAACATTTTTGCCCAAACAAATGTTGTGTCAAATAATTTTTTTAAGTAGTTAATATTTTGATCAATTTAGAAACTTCTGACTGAAAAATAGTTGTTTGAAGGTAGAGCCTATAGATATTAACTTCCGAGGTTCTCTTATTTAGAACCTTTTTGGTAAGTACCAAGTTTTCTCAGATTAGTAGGATACATTGGTTCAAAAGTTATTAGTGGAATTAAAGTGGGAAGGGGCGAAGGTGAGAGATACTACAATTTTTTGGAAAATAGCTCCTTAAGCGTGAGATTTTAAAATTTACCAATTTTACTTAACTTGGATATAATCTGCTATTAACATAGTGTTCTATCAAAGAAACATTTATGTTACATTAAACCTTTTTTTCCTGCCCCCATATAAATCTTGTCAAATGTAGAGACCCGTGGTTCGCAAATTGGGCTACACGCATGACTTTCTGGGGGTGCGCGAGCATCTCTCAAGGGAAAACGGGGAATTTTCAAGGATATCAAAGGAAATTTTCTTCTTTGACTATCTGACATTTGTCATTTGAGGAAATTTAATCGTGGAGGTACATTAGACTTTTGGTTATCAGCAAGAGATAAATTTCAAAAAGAAGTTTGGGAATAAATGTTATAGACATTATTATTTTTTTAGAGTTAAAAGGAGCACATAAATATTCTAGCTACGCCAGTAAAATAAAAGTTATGACAGTAAAAATACAAAAGGTCAAAATGTAAATAGCTTGCTTTGGTGACCGCATGGTCTAAACTCTAAGGCGACACTCTTGCAATAGACTGGTTGTCCAGGACAGGGAGATCGGGTTTAGAATCACGGTTGGGTGCACTGAGGATGGCTCTACCCAGGTGTTTTTCAGCTCTCTCTCCAAAAGATGTGGGCACACTTCCTATAAATTTCACTCTTCCTTATCCCTAACTTATTAGTGTCATTAGTACATATGAGTGTAACTTCAAAAGTTAGTGTAATGCAATACTAAAAAAAATAAGTTGCAATACAATTGTTCAGAAGTAGTTAAGTTGTAAGCAAACAATATATTTACTAGTGTCAAATAAAAGATAATATTGGAGAAGACTTGCTATTAATAATCTACCAAAATGATTATATACATGTGTAGTGTAAGTAAAAACAAAAACATTGTAGACAATCTAGCATTCATTACGTTTAAAACGTATTATAAGACCTATATTTTGTTCTAATATCATTACGGTAAATGTATAATAATACTATAAACTTTCAGCTTGCTAGTACACAATTCCACGGAAAGGAACATAGATAAAATAAAATATTTAAACTAAGAAGAAGGCTTAAAAAATAAAGGAAAAATACATTATTAACTTTAAAAAATATTGTTCAGTGACCACATGCAAGTACTTAGTCACTGTATAAAATAGTTGCAATGGAATAAGTTCATAAATAATTGAGAGTCTAGACGTTGTATGGGAGCCAAATTCACGGTTTCAAGAACATATAGCGAGAACACATTTGGACGGCAGAATTATATGAGTGGTGAAGTATGGTATACGATCCAAATGTATAGCTTTTAGAAGATACAAATGCATGGTCTTATAAACGCATGGAGAGGACAAACTTGGATGGCAGAAGTATTTTAGAGATGAGGCGTGGTATGAGATCCAAATGCATGGTTTAATGAACGCATATAGAGGACAAATTACTTGGATGGCAGAAGTAATCGAGAGGCGAGGAATAAGTTTCAAATGCATTGTTTAATGAACGAATAAAGAGGGCAAACTTAGATGGCAGAAGTAGTTTAGGGATGAGGCGTGAAATTAAATCCAAATGTATAGTTTTAGGAACGCATAGGGAGGACAAACTTGGATGGCAGAAGTATTTTTGAGATGAGGCGTGGTATGATATCCAAATGCATAGTTTAATGAACGCATAGGGAGGACAAACATGGATGGCAGAAGTAATCGAGATACGAGGCGAGATATAAGTTTCAAATGAATATTTTTATGAATTTATAGGTATTATTATTATTATTATTATTATTATTATTAGCACCACGTCTTACTACCCGTTCGGGTTATACGCACTTACGCTAATGTGTAATGGTTGGGTGATCATGAGATGAAATGAAGGACCTACAGTTTAACGAGGAATCCGAACCACGATGGAGTCCTGGCATTCCCCACATTCACAAGATGTCTTGTCAAAGGTGAAGGAAGTGTTAGGTAATATTATAGGTATCACATATATTGATGAAGCTGAGATAGTATCACAATTTGTTCTAGGGGGGTATTACATCTGAATATCAATTTTTAAAGAAGTCTACCGAACTGTTTCTTCTATGATCTCAGTGACATATAAGCCTTGATATGAAGTGATAAAGTAATCATGATTGCAATAGTTCCTCTATACGATAAAGTAGAACATTTCAATATTAATGTGTAGGCTTGATAAATGAAATGTTAATTTACTGTAATTACTTGATATATTATCCTCATATAATTGTTAGAGTTTGTAATGCCATTCAAAGGGAAGTAGTAATTACAGTAGTTCGGGTAAGTTTAATGAACAAGGACAGTTTTTAGGGGTGTTGAAAGGGAGTGTGGTTTGATGTGTACATTTGTTGAACATTGGGCTTTATAAGCACTAGCTTTACAAACTAATCTAACTAATAACAATACTCCATTATTCTAAAGATACACCTCTAAAGTCAAACTTAATATACGGGCAACATTAATTGAGCTATATAGAAATGCTAAATTATTTAATTCATCTTTGAGGGTTGAACTAAGGAACATACCCACTCCCGTGGGCTAAGACGCTAATCTCGAATTAGACTATACTGCCGATGATGGAGAGATCAAGGTTAGAATCTAAGTCGAGTAGTTTTTTTTTTTCAAATTTTTTTCCACTCTCTCTTTATGCAAACGTGGGTAAACTTCCTCTAGATATAACTCTTCTCATACCTAAAGCCATTAGCGTGATTAGTGCATAGGCGTATAGCCTGAACTTATTGTAAAACGCAGTGCTAAAAAAATAATAATTAAAGAACACACAATTCGTGACTTGCAGCCTTTTAAGGGAGAACCGAGGAGTTAGGATGGTTGAATAAAGTCTTACGCGTCTCTTTACACGATAAATTCTAACAGTGTATCGCTTTTCACAAATCTTATGAGTTTTTAGTAAATGTCTATTTTAAGAATAATAATAATATTTAGCACCGCGTCTTACTACCCGTTAAGGTTATACACTTTAAGTACTAATTAATCTAATGGATTAGGAATTGGAAAGGTTAAATTCGAGGAAGTGAACCTGCATTTTCGCGGAGAGAGAGTGGAAAACCACTTAGGAGAAACCACCCCCAGTTCGCCCGACCGAGATTCAAGCCTTGATCTCCCCGTCCTCAGAAGTCGAGCTCAACACGACAAGCGCGGTAGCCCACTACGCCACCGAGGTGGGTCTCTATTTTAAGACAAAAGTGGATGAAATTCTGTGCGGTGCACTGTACCACTTATTTCTTCAATGGATTTATCAATAAAATGGACTTCGAGAACGAAGTACTTGCAGTTGTTTTATTACATAAGATGATTTATTTAAAACATATTACATCATTGATACTGAATTCATCATCAACTTTCAACAAACTAGAAACAGGAAAGCTCTTTACGTGGCATATAAAAATAAGAAAATATAAAAACATGCATTTATGTATTTTTCACATCATTAGAATCCTTTGGTAAAATGTTACGTCATTATCTTGAATCCCAGACTAACGATAGCATCTTTTCCTCGCCAATAAATAATTCCCATCTCAACCCTCAAAAGATTGTTGGCATGGCAGTTTTAGTAATACAGGATGTCCCAAATGTTACTGTACAGTAAAGTACCACATACCTTGTAGCAGTTATTACTATAACGGGTATTGGAAATGTCCCCCATGGGCCTAAATACATGTCTGCTATCACCTCATCGTATAATATGAAGAGACATGTCCATACATGTAGTCAAGCCCGAGAACGCCATTTCCAACATATATTATAGGAAGAGCTTCTACGAGTTACGTTTACATATTTTTTTTAGGTATTTAACGTGCACTTTATGAATCGAGTGATTTTATCAGCTACACGAGAGTTTTTATGAGCAACAGCGTAAAGGCTTAATCATTTTGCCGGAAAAGGTATTTTCATATACCTTCCAGGATTCTTTTATGTACCACAAAAGACATGGGACCGACTACTTTACTTCTCTCTGAAGGAAGTTGTTCTATGAATTCTTATCGCTCAAGAAAAACCCGCTGGGTTTGAACCAACGTACATCGGATACTGAGGTGAGCACTTTACCACAAGACCACCGAGACTGAATACAAGGTACGTATACTTTATTGCACAGTACCCTTTGGGACATCCTGTATATAATTCTGAAATGGCTAACCTAGCTAACCCACATGTGGTTCTCTTTAGAGAGAGTAATTCGTAATTCTGATGTTCGTGGGAACAACCATTGAAAGCAAAGTATCAACACCTGCTAACACTTTGCTTGAAATCGCGCGACTAGTTGCGAGGCGACCATATGGGACGGCCACGCTGCTAATTCAGTCACCCCTTTTCGTGTAAATACGACCATTTAAACAATGTATCGCGAAGAAGTTATGCTAACAGTCAAGCTGCTAATGTCATTCGTGGAAATGGGAAATTAGGATCAAATATAATTGAAGTAATGATAGTTCTGCCAGATGTCTAGTTATTTCCCTTGGGGAAGTCATAATTATTAAAATAGCACTACAGGGAAAATTTGAATATATTCATTGTATAATTTAATCAGTATGATCAATCAAAATTATACAAAGTATTAATTATAGATAATAAAAAAAAACTCTACTCATTGCTGAAAACTAATTTTAATCAATCAAAACTATACAGAGTATTAGTTATATATAATAAAAAAACTCTACTCATTGGTGAAAACTAATTTCAAATAAATGGAATGGTTTTGTCACAATCTTTTATTTTGTAATACCATGCTTTGATCGGGCGGGGACCGGCCTCTTGGATGGAATGGCGTGAGAGTACAAACGGTCTTACTTTAGCAGTTTTTTTTAACAAAAGTGTTTTGTGACAAAAAAATAAAAATGTTAATATTGCTTGGATAGATATATTTAGTTTTTAGTTTTCTCATAATATGGTTATCCCAACGGCTCTTGATTATTTGATATTGGGATCGCGGAATTAGATCAGGATTTGATCAACTCATTTAAGAAGATATAATAAAAATGCCACTATATCACCGCGTATTACTACACGTTCAGAAGATACGTATTTTTATTAATTACGCGTATGTGTTAAGGACGAAGAAAGTTAAATTTAGAAGAAGTGTACCAACATTTACGTGTAGAAATGATGTATAACCATTGAGGGAAAACCAACCTGAGTAAACTCGACTGGTAATCAAACCCAGATATCCTATTTATTAACAGTCCAGTATATTGCCAGAAAGATGTCTCTGACCAATGACCCACTGAATCCACTATATCCATGACAAATATTGGAGACCTGTTGGAATTAGTGTATACTAGGCACCGCGTCCTACTACCTGCTTGGGTTATACGCTTAAGTACTAATTACGCTAATGGGTTAGGAATCAGTAAAGTTGAATATATTATTATTAGCACCGCGTCTTACTACCCGTTCGGGTTATACGCACTTACGCTAATGTGTAATGGTAGGGTGATTGTGAGACTAAATGAAGGACCTACAGTTTAACTTGGAATCCGAACCACGGTGGAGGCCTGGCATTCCTCACATTCACAAGATGTCTTGTCAGAGGTGAAGGAAGGGTTTGGTAATCAAATAAATCATTGCCGGGATCGAGGATTGAACCCCGGAAAGTTGAATATAAAGAAAGTGAGCCTACATTTGCGTAGAAAGAGAGAGAGATAGAGAGAGTGGAAAACCATTTAGTAAAAACCACGCCCAGTTCACCCGAGTGAGATTCGAACCTCAATCTCCCCGTCTTGGCAGTCCTTCTCAACACAATGCTAGCGCGTTAGATAACTACACCACTGAAGTGGGTGAGATTAGTGTAGATATAGCGTATTCCACTGAAGCAATATTTTATTTGTTTTGAAAAAAAAAGTTGTAAAAACTGCAAAAATACGGGTAACTCGGTCTTCCTTACATACCATCTAATAGATCAAGTTTGGGTAGTACATAGATTTAAATAGTACCATTCCTGGTTTCATGTGTACTATTAAGTGCTATGTAATGTAATTTGAATGTAGCTCGTAAGTTGCTATATTATGTAGTCATGTGTCCGGAAATAGCAAGTTAAGTTGCTCGCCGAAACATGTCACATGTATGTCAATTAAGGCCATCTCTCGGATGCCACACAAGGAGCAAGGGAATAAGCTAAGGAATTTAGAATTCAATAAAATTTATTTCCCCAATTTTTTTTTATTACATTATCAATTTTCTGTTCTTACAGTTAATCTTATTATAATTATTCAATCTTAATAATAATTTCATTCAACATTATACCAAGTTTAACGATATTTCAGTATATGAATTCATGTTAACATTTAATGTTATACTTTTAATGTGTATGTTGTGACTTGACTCACATTTTAATGTGTTTTTACTTTTTTTTTTTTCTATTTTATATAAGAAAATTAATATCATTCATTTTTACTGATTCACAATGAGATTTTAAAAACTTGTTTATGGTTCACTGTTATTAATTTATTTGTTTCATTAATCTATTGAATTATATTAAATTCTTTAATCAATGTAAGTACTTTAGTTCTGTCAGTAGAATTAAAAGTATTACTTGTATTTTTAACTCCTTAGCCACCAAGGTTATGTAGTTGATATACGAAGAAACCTATATTATATAAAGTGTCTGTGAATATATCTAGAAACAACCCAAATCAAACCTTTTTGTCATTCCTCAAATAAACTAATAGAATTTTTGTGTGTGTTAAGGTTAAAGATCCAACCAAACCCAAAAAACCTATTATACTCAAACTTTTCTCTTCTTTGCTTCACCTAAATTTAAAAAAAAAATTGATCTTAATTCTTGGGCCACCTTACCACTCATGCGTGTGGGTCGAAAATAAAGAATTTTTAAGGAAATATTAGCGTTATGGGGGAGAGTAGAAAAACATCTAAGAAATACCAGCCTCATTACACCCAACTGGGATTAGAACCTGATCTCTCCAACTTTACCTATATACAGTTATTTAGTTTCTAAACAGTTCTTGAATATCTTTCAGGGTGTCCTGGAATTTAATGACAGCTTTTTCTCATAATTAAAAAAAAATCATCTAATGCCGCTATGCTCCCGACAGATATTCAAAAATTGTTGATTTCACAATGCGAAGAAAATTTATGAAGCCATATTAATTGATATATATTGGATAAAAATATGTTTTGTTATGAAATGTGAAAAAAAAAAAACTTACGTATTCTCGCGTTACCTACACTACCACTTTAAGATGAAGAGCATGGAAATTGGCCATCAAATGTATAGATAATATCATTAAACTAAACATGTTTATTAGGAATAAATCATACAACAAATGTTGTGGGTGACCTGGCGGTCTAGGGGTAAGGTGTCAGACTTCTATGCTCGCGGCCGGGGTTCAATCCTCGGTCCCGGAAAAGATTTATCTGATTACCAAACCCTTCCTTCACCTCTGACAAGACATCTTGTGAATGTGGGGAATGCCAAGCCTCCACCGTGGTTAGGATTCCACGTTAACTGTAGGTCCTCCATTTCATCTCACAATCACCCTACCATTACACATTAGCGTAAGTGCGTATAACCCGAATGGGTAGTAAGACACGGTGCTAATAATAATAATAATAATAATAATACAACAAATGTTCGAAATGTGTGAACATTGCTCGCAATGCCATTCTATTCAGTAAATGCTAAACACATTCTAACGCATATATTTTCTGGCATCCATAAAGTAAGTTCATAGAATGAATGAACATAAAAAAAAAGCTACAATAAGCTATCTAATAATTGAGTTGTATGCTCTACAATTTCACGTCACATAACTCTTTAAAGAGGAAATTTAATAATAAACACGAGAGTATCTTTAAATAACAAATTAGCTTATAAGCTATGATTATAATTCTAAGTTACTTTGTTTTGTTACGATGAAATGATTTGTTTACTAGATTAGAATGCAACAACAAAGTAGCAACAGCTTGTGGTTGAGTTTTTTTGTTTAGTATTTATTGAGTCATATATGTTAATAACACAACCAACATATTATTTATAGTCAAGCAATAACATAATAAATGTGATTGAGACATAAATAAAAGATAGCACTTAAATTTTAATATTGCATTTTTCCACTTTCAACTTTACTCTCAGTTTCTGAAGTTTTTACGAAACTTTTTATTTTACTAAGTTCGCCTATATCTATGGTTGAATAGTATACTCTGTATGATATCAGTATAGTTTGGTTAAAAATGTACTCTAATTTGCTTATAGATATAGCTGAAAATTCTTTAGGCAAAAACCACCTTCATTACACCTAGGAGGGATTTGACCTCCGCATCAACAGGAAACCAGACTAAATTTTCTAGACGTTTGGACTGCGTGACCACCAATGCGTATAAATTGAAAGTCATATTGAAATTTTGATAGGTTTTGTTTGGAAGAGGGGGAGGGGATTTATTTGGTCACGTAAAAGGTCGGCAAAATTCTTATCAAACATAAATACTTGTTAAATTTTTACTCGTGTAGGCCTACATGTGTGAAAATGTATAAATAGCTATACTAATTACGTTATATCTTCCACAAAATTTAAAAATATATAATTTAAGCCTACTAGCAAATGATTTAAGGCTATTCAAACACTTTGTATGTCTTTATAATGTATTATTATCTCGTAATTATAAATATAATATGTCATGTTACAAAATAATAGTTGGATAAAAAGAGATAATGCCGGAGAAGTTACAGTGTTTATAGAAGATTAAAATGAAACAAAAATATTCCAGAATGATTAATTCTGTTAAGAGATGAAAAGGATCAAGAAAAGAAACAAAATTAATTTTACATCTTTTATGTAGAAATAATTACACCTCACCTTTGCCAAATTAGGTCGCGTCAAGTTTAAACAAACTAAATAATAAGCAAGGAGTGAACATTATTTCCATGACCGGTTGAATTATAGAATGATGTATCTGTTCGCTTAGTAAACCCTCTATTTAGGGTCCTATGAGTGTCAGTGATGTAGCTAGAAATTAACTTTGGTAGGGTGGAGAGGGGGGTGGATGGAAGAAGAGTGGCTATAACATGTAACGAAGATATCACTTTTATACTTTTTCCCTTAAAGATAATTTTATGGGCACTTTTGATGTGTAAGTCTGTGGAATTTTTGACGTAAGCCCAATACTAAAATTCACACAATATACTTGTCATGTCGCATTTGTTTGATTAAATACTTTTACTTCACACGTTTTGGAGATATTCTTCTAAAGGTATTTTAAATATTTGTAGGAGAAAGGTGTGCGCAACAAATTCAAAGCTTTATTATCTACCACCTCTTTCCCCTTTTATTTGTGGCACTGGTAAACAATACTTTTAATATGACATACATTTGATTATAATTTATTATTTAACATACGTTTTAAGAGAAACACAAGGATATATGTACATATTTATACATAGTAGTTGAAGTGTCCAGCTTTGCCCGGGATAGTTGTTTTTATTATATGGATTATGTGTGGAAGATAACCTTAAAGTTAGTGCCTTTTAAGTCCTGCGTTGCCTAGAGGCCAACAACATTTTTGATTAATTAAAAATATCTAGTAGATCGTAAAATTCCTGATTCGAGGTACACAATGAACATGTTCGTGCACAATGGCTACTAATTTTAAAAATGTCAGACCTTTGCGCGGGGTAGATATCGTTCAATACTAGTGAAATATAAGCAAACTCATCATTTTTTTCCAGCTTTTAATTAATTTGAAATGATATAACCAAATTTTAAAATTATTGCTTTAGGCGCACATGTTTGTGCAGTGTCTACTAATTTTTTACATTTCAGACTTCTGCTTTCCTTCACGCAATGCTCATGACACACAAATACACTCTTCATTTTATTAATATAAATATAGTTATATATAATATATACGTATGTATATATAATTTTATATATACATACATAAGTAAAGCCCCCATACACACGGGTTATATGTTTAAAGAACTACCGCAGATACGGGAAACCACAGATAATACCTGACAAAATCTTATTTGCTAAAAAACATTTCAGGCTCCTTTCTTGCCACCGCATCTTACTAACCGTTCGGGTTATAGACCTATATACTATTTACACTAATGTGTTAGAAATTAAAAAGCTTTAATATAGAAGAATTTCACCTTCATTTGCGTGGAGTGAAAGTGGTCAACCATTTAGGAAAAAATGTACCTGACATGGGATCGAACCCGATTTTTTCCGTCTTCGGCAATCTAGTCCAACACAATACTAGCTCCTTAGACCATTTGGCCACCGAAGTGGATCAAAGCCAATTGTGGGCAACATAATGTTCACTTTCTCACTAATGAAAAAGGACATCACGGCTTCTCTTAGGCTCAAGGGGGAACTCCCAACAAATATCTAAAATACTTGTACTACTAACCTCCTTAAATCTGATGGTATTTATTATTTAATATATTTGTAAATTTTTCTACTATTAAAATAAAGGTTGTTTGTTACAAAAAAAATATTTGATTTCTGATCCAGCCATTAAAAAGATATCAAATATTGAACTTCAACGTTTCAAAATAATTTTTATGATTTTTCTTCCATGATTACGCCCAAAAAACCTTTTCAAAAATTTGATGTCTCTGTTTCCAAAAAGATTGTCTCTTTGGATATTTCCTGAATAATTTAGATTTAAAAAAATGTATATTAAAATATGTATTTTAAATAATAATTTGAACGAGGGTCGTATTTTTAAAAACTATATTTATTAATTTAAAATAAACTTAAGAAAATTTGTAAACAATTATTATTTCACCCCCTACATAATTGAATACCTTCTCACCTGAACATTTTTCTGAACCAGCACACAAGTGTTGCATTTTTCAGAAGAGAATATCGTTGTTTTTAAATTTGAGTCTACCGGCCGGTTGCTGTGTGTGTCTCTTGAAGCCATTTACTCCACCACTCAACGACCCGCTAGCTCTCCTCACATTTCCATGATGGTTTGATGCAAATGACGTCACAAACTGGTTTTCAAATAGGCATTCTTCAGTGAGAATAGTTTTAATGTTTGTGTTTGTTTTCTTTACTCTAAAAGTGCAATACATTTTAAGTAGTATTATTTTCTATATTTAGTGCACGTGTGCATAGTTTTTTCTATTAATATATTAGTGATAGTTTTATACAAATTTACCAAGGTTCACTTAGTAAACTAGTTTGAGACTTTTGTGCTAGGGGTTCGAGGTTCAATCCTCGGTCCCAGCACAGATTTATCTTATTGCCAAACCCTTCCTTCACCTCTGACAAGACGTGTATTAATCACAACTTGTGAATGTGTGGAATGCCAGCCCTTCACAGTAGTTCGGATCCCACGTTAAGCTGTAGGTCCTCCATTTGATCTCACAATCACCTTACCATCACACATTAGCGTAAGTGTGTATAACCCGAACGGGAATAATACGTGGTACTAATAATAATAATAATAATAATATAATCAAAATGGTGCCCATGGGGAACCAAAAAACACCACCCCCTAAAGTACAAAACTTCAAATAAATAAATGAAATATCTATTCCTCGTTAAGTGTTACAATTTAAATTGTATCTATATCGAATATGAAATGTATTTAGATTAGCTAACAATATATACATCTTCACTCCTAATAGTTTAAAAATAGTAATAATAAACACATATTTTCTCATTATTAATTTTCATTAGAAATATTAATAGTTTATTTCATGCAACGTAGCAACTAGAACTATTAAGTTCCCAAGAAAGTGTTTTCATAAATCACAACACTAATAAATATTTTAAAGATATATTTTATCGAACAATTATTCATTAGATCTGAATTTTTGGGTGCGCGAGGTAAGTTTCAGGATCATGTTTGGTTTGCTCGTAGCTGGATGTTCTGTGTTCAAATCTCAGCCATGTGGACTGAGGGCTGTTCTTCCCAAAGTGTTTATCCACGCTTCCTTCACGCAAATACGGATACGATTACTTAAATATATATACTCCTTAGCTCTATTCCGTTATTATAATTAAAATGTGTATAACACAGATGGATAGTAACAGGGCAGGATTAATGACAATAATTGGTTTGGTGTTAAACGTCTTAATTTGATTATTTGAATTTTTATTGAGTGGGTAAGGAATGGGTCCAACTACTAGTTTTATTTATTTGTTGTATTTAACGTGCGCTTTCTGAACCAAATAATTATATTAGCATAAGATAATTTTTATGAGTGAGATCGAAAGGGCCTAACAATTTTGCCGGGAAAGATATTTTCACAAACCTTACAGGGTTATCTTACATACCACAATCGACATGGGACCAATGGCTTTACTTTCTCTCCAAAAGAAGTTATGCTATGAATTTTTATAACTCGAAAGAAATCCTTTGACCCCAGCGGGGTTTTAACCTACGAACACCGGGCCTTGAGGCGAGCACTTTACTCCATGACCAGTGAAGTCGACCAAACAGCTAGCATTATTATATGATTGAATGCTAAAGTATATAGATAGCACCACAAACGCAAAACAAAATATTGTTCGAGAATATGAATACAAATCTCCACTAAAATCATTTATGGCTGCACTAGTGAACACGTAAACTAAATGCAAGGCTCATTTAGTCTAGCCTACTGGCAACGGGGAAATCGGGGTTCAATTCGCAGCCGGTCATTCTCGAGATATTTTTTCTAAATGTTATTTTATTTCTATATGCAAGTACAAGTACATTTCACCTACATTCTACCTTCATCACCCCTACCCTATTAACGGGAGTAAATTTGTATAGCCCGAACGGTTAGTAGGGCAATGAGCAAAAAACTAAAGTCGAAGAACGTCGAGCAGGATCTTATCTAGGGTGGTGTTCTAATTATAAGAGCCAGGGAAAACCTTACTAAAATGCCAAATAGATATTTGTGCTAACTTGTATGCATTTTTTAAATCTGCAAACTGTTCTTCTCATTAATAAAAAACTTTACACGAATAAACACATTGAGGAGGTTTGAGCATAAAATCACCACTCCTCTTGTGATTAGAAAATATGTCAAATAAATATTGTCAATAGATATAGTGTGTTTGTTTATTTCTAAGAGATTCTTAAATATTTTATTCATATAAACTCATTAGGTAAATACAAATATTTATGGTGATTTAAAAAAGTAAACTAAATATTAGAACTAATTTTAAAAGGTGTTAAATTAGTGAAGAACATTTTTTAAATAACGTCTGTTTCCATAAGCTACGGGATTTTTTTAAAATAGTATATTGACTTAGTATTAACATTTATGACTAATTCCCCCTTTTAATTTATTGTTTTGCAAACTCGTGTGCATTTTTATGTATTTGAAATGTCAATTTTGTGTTGACAAATACAAATATGTTTTATGTTACATACTGTTTTTGTTTTGACAAATGCTATGCATTTTTATTAATTTATTTTAAACAAATATTATTTAAGCAAAGTATTTTTTTGCCACTACATGAACGTAATTGTTCAACACTCGATTTATTTATCTGACCATAACATAATAACTGTCCAGATAGCTAGACATTCTTTTGTGACTAAATATTATATTGTGTTTACTGGGAAGGGGGCTAGAGAAGAGACTTATTTCAAATAATGGTTAAGGGTGAAATCATCTCACATGTATAATTTACTAGCAGGTTGATCCAGTCTTTGTACTATATCAAACTATTCAAATTAGGACGTTCAACATCCGGCTGCTAGCATTTATATAATTCCTCCTTGCACAATACCAAAGCTAGCTAGGGCAATCATAATTTAGATTTCACGCTCAGATTTCACTCATAAATTTGAAATTTTAACACTTATCTTATTCTCTGAAGTAGTCCCACTACCTTTCCCAAAAATTTCAATTTTCTACCAGAGTTAAAACGTCTTTATTATTTTTATTCCCTCCCCCAAGGCCTGGAGCCCAATTTTGAAATTCCTAATTTAGTAAATTTTCCTTGTTAAATGAGGTGGTCCTTCTAAAGATCTTCGAAATTTCAATTTTTCGTCCTATCTCAAAGGGGCTTAGATTTTTCTGAACACATACCTAAAATCACTTTTGTTTTTTATATATTACTAGCATGAAGTACAGCTTTGCCCGGGAAAATAGTTTAGGGTAACTAGAAAGATAAAAAAGGGTAAAAATTAAATCAAATTAATTTTTAAAGGTTATGTAATAAGTTAAAAATAAGGTTTAAGTATATGAAAGAGGTATTAAGGGAAAAGTTATGGACAGACAAACGGCATTGCGGAAACCATGTTTTTTGTTTCAGGGGTCATGAAACGTTTACATTTATCGAAATTTCGAGTTAGATTTTTTTGACAATCACAATACTAGTAGATATAGATCGTTCCTTGTATTTATTTTTGTTATTATTTAAATAGTAAAAAGGTAGTTTTAATTCAATATTTATCTGGCTTTGACTTTGCATACAATATATCGAATCTAGTTCGAATTTGCTTTTATTTAATAGGAAATTCAGGGGTTATTTTAATGTGTAGAGCATTTATCTCTTTTGAAATATAAATCATAAACCTGGTTTTAAAAGGTATCTTATACACTAAACACATCTTTAATTAACTTTATTTTAACAATCACATAATTAATGTATTTATTAAACTAGTATTGAGTCTTGGGAGAGACCAATTCCCAGCTTTCACTCTATTGGGTGTGCCACTGACCTATATATACATATATTGGGATATATATATATATATATATATATATATATATATACACACACACACACACACACGAATATATAAAACCCAATGAATAACCAACAGATAAATTCTGTATTAGTCTTTTTTGGTGATATAGCTTCAATTTCAGGACACACTCAAATTTTGTTTTTAGGCTGTCATTTATAAATTATCAGAACTACATTATATCTATTAAAATAACTGAATATTTTGTTTTTGCTTGGAAATATTTTTGACAGTATTTTAGTTTGTGATAAATTAATAGAAAACTATCACTTTATAAACATTTTCACGTTAATTAAAATGTATAGTACAACACAATCTTACATAGTATCTCATTTAGTAACTAACCAAAAGTTGGGTTTACTTCCATTGTATATTACAATTAGGAAACTAATTTTCATAATTTGTCGTCAGTAACCCATAAGGGAATGTCTGTGCGGTGTACTGTACCATTTATTTATTTTTTTAAACTTCTAAACACTTTAAGCAAGATTGATCCTGCTAATTTTAAAGTATGGTGTTGCGAGTAAAGACATTCTTACTTTGATGAGTTTTGTTTAACTCTTTATATTAATTGTATATATCCGAAAATGACCGAACTCGGTTGAGTATATACATTAATTTGGACACCCTTCGCTTATAAATTGTGGGCAGGAGGAAGATCACAAACCAAACATGTTTGTGTCCTTGTATATGTGTGCGTGTGTGTTCAAATATTATACACACACACACACAAGTATGATTCTAGAATTGTTATTTTTAATTGTATAACTTTGTAAAAATTCAAACCATTCTATTCTCAATGAATAGCTCTTTTGAAAAAACCCGGGTTATTTAAAAAATAAGTTGTGTTATATTAGGTTTAATTGATTTTGTTGTGGTGTGATTAAAGATATTATGCATGTTATCTGATCTAACCAATCATTCTAACATATTAATTAGTACCTAGAATGTTACTTTAGAAAGAAAATAACGTCCACGCCTAGCAATAATATTATATTTTATAAATCAATTTTTTAAAGAAATTAAAACAATAGACACTGGTTAACAATATTCAAAATAAAACTTTCATGCAATCATGTTAGTAAAATTTGGTTCATAGAAAAGAATGTTTTAAATTTAAATTGTATGTGTATTCTTTAAAATATTCAATAACATTAGTTTGATCTAGTCATATGTCAGTATGTTTAATTCCATTTCCAATCTATCTACATTTTTATTTAAAGTAATTAATCATATTTTAAATATTAAAAGGAAAATATACTAACTACATTAAAAAGTTAGATAATTGCTTTGTATTCAAAATATAATAATTTGTTGTGTTTTTTAAGTGGGTATTTTTAATATAAACCCATGTGGTTTTTTTGGGCTGGATAGAATTGCAACAACTCTGTCTTAACTAAATATACTTGCTTTAATTATAAGCAATTGTAACAAAGAGCTATTGCATCCATATTATTTACCTTTACATTTTTATCTTTATTGTTAACTCATATCGTTGACGTGTTTTAATATGAAATTTATTTAATTTTATTATAAAACCACTTTTTCAATTAGGGGAGAGTCGTGTAGTAACGGACACTTAAGGTTTTTAAATTTAATTTAAAATTTCATTAAATGAAAATGAGACAAATGACATGTAAATATTAAGATTACATGTGTATTTATATACCTGCTGTATTAAAATAGCTTATAGAAAATATTGTTCTTTCTAGAGTCATTTAAAAAAATAGGCTTAGTTCAGTTTAAAAAAGTATTGTCGGGTAGTACCGGACATATTACAATATTATAATTTTTTAATCAAATTTGGACACCAAACTTCTCTTATTATCTTAAGATGCTTTTTCACAAGAGTCACATTTATAAAGAGAGGGATTTAATTCAGTATTGGCACAATTCTTGTGCGCCCACCCTTGGCAAAAGTCACACTTTATCCAATCCTCGTCAAAAAAAATTCCGCATATT
>CABEEJ010003753.1:36658-62400 GCA_901482245.1 Timema douglasi
GCACTGGTGACACTTGTGTGATTATGGTGTGGAAAAATCCAGTTGAAGGAGTTGATGACTGTGGAGTCTTTGATGTTGAAGTTTGTGCGGTTGAAGTTGACTGTTGTGAAGTCATGGAAGTAAATAACTCTGTAAATGGAGGTTGTGGAGATACAGAAGTTGAGGCTCTTGGAAATTCAAATGTTGGTTGTAAATTTTCGTGTCTATAATTTGATGTGAGTGGGGTCTTAGGGGATATTGATTGTATATTTCCTGGATCATTTTTCAATAGCTCTATGTCTTTCTAGACAGAGTCGGGAATATCTAGTCCTTACGATGGCAAATAGTTCAAATCTGTGAATATGTTTGGATTATATGGATATATACCTGCACATTCAAACCCTTTTTTTAATATATATATATATCCATTCGGCAAATTTTGGTAAAAGCATAGCTTACTAATCCAACTACATCACAATTTGTTTTCCGGTCAGGAACTATTTTTACTTCATTTCCTAATTTTAACTTCGCTACTCTGTCTCCTAAGGAGCTTTTAGGAACAGCGTATGTATTTGCCGCCTGTCTCACTGTCATAGCGTTACTTAAAACCTTCTCTACAGCTATTTTCATATTCTCTTCTTGCCACTTCCCACTTAAGCCTACTTTTTCCTTTTTCTTTAATTTAGGCATAGTGTAAAATTCCAGAATAGGTTACCTGAAAGAAAAAGTTCTATGAAGACAAAATAAATTAATATATATAATATATATAATTTAGTATTAAGTGTATATATATATATAACTAATCTGAGTAATCTTATCTAACCTTAATTGAATGTTTTATTTGAGCTTTATTTGTTGTTAATGTTGATAAAAAATTTGTGGCATCCCCCAGTTTGTCCGGTACTGGACGAAAACAACTTGTCCGATACTAGCCGATCTGTATGGCAATAAAATAATGGTATTCATTACAATAATATTTTCTTTGTTGACCAAATCAATATTATAACTTATTCAGGAGTTTACCCTTTACCTTATATCCAATAAACAAACTAATTGTAATTATCGTGTGAGAATGAGAAGTCTTGAAAATGTAGTTGGAACAAAGAAACAAAGCATATAAACTATACAAACACTCGTGGGAACCGTAAGGCTCAAGGGCGAGCCTTCAACTAACTGTTGTCTTTGGCTGCAAGCAAGAGGAGTAATATTATACCTGAAAGAGTTATCTAGCTAACGGTAGTTTATTGAAACATGATCTGTCCGATACTAGCCGCTGTCCGATACTATACGACTCTCCCCTACACTTTTACATAACGTTGTTTGATACTTGTAAACAATAGTAAACCCCAAAAACAACATTACTCAATCATTTAAGGAAATCTTATATTGTTATATTTCATTTCAACATTAGTTAATCACTAACTTACAATACTTAATTTAAATAATTTTAAAGATTACACACTTTACAAAGATTTTTGTTTATTAATAAATAAAGAAGAGTTTATTTTGTCATTGGTTTAATTTATAGTTATTTCCCTAACGATAAGTGACTCGACTTTGTAAATACTATGGGAATTGAACACACATGGAAATGTATTAACTTTTTCTCAATTGTTTTGTAAAATATTGTAAAATTTTACTTAATAATATAATTTATATTTTTATAGTCTTTAGGTTGAGTATACTATAGTTTTGATCGTAAGAAGAGTAAATGACTGTCACAAACGTTAGTAAAGCTACATTGGTTTATTCATAGCTCAAGTAATATGATTTACATCTTTAACTTTCGATGTATATTATAAATAGGCCTACCTTTAAAATAATAATTAAGTAAAATACCATCAACTTTGACAACCATTTATTGTTATGTATTTATTTGTATTTTCTAAACCTGTTATTCCTACAAGAATTATAGTATACCTGGCCAAACGCATTGGGGGGTGGTTTTCACCTTTATAGTTATCATATTACTTTTTTTTACATCCTCGTCAGAAGAATGTTGGTGCATTTCCAATAAACAATCCTTCTTAATTTTAAATTATTATAAGTAAAATACGTGTATTTAATGTTAATGTAAAAATAAATTGTTTTTATCCAAAGTAGTTTTAATTTGGTCTATTAGAATTATTATTAAAACAATTTAAAAGATTTACCCACATTTTAATTTATTGAACCTTTTATTTTAACGATTAACTTTCAATTAGAATTAGTTATTGTATTAATTAATGCGGAATATCAAGGTTTTAGGCCTACACCTTAATTAAAAATACAAATCTAATATACTATTATTGATAATTAATAATATACTATATTATACATGTTTACACACTGAAATAATGTTGAATGAAAACTACTACAGCTATGTATAATTTTGAGATAGAACCCAAACCCGGCATTCCAAACATTAGCCGAGAAAAAAAAGAAGAAACCGACCCTCAACTTTATTTGTCTAGGAATCTATTTTTGGAAAGAATGTATAACTGCCAGTTAGTCAACCCTTTAGGCGACGAAATGTCTAGCTGTACACAAGTGAATTAACAGAGGGGGAAATGGAATTGAAGTTCTCTACAAGCACGAAGCGTAGCGGATTTGAAACAAAATAGAATGTATGGGGGTTCCCCCTTAAAATCCCTACCAGCCTTACTGCCTATACGTTTTGAGGCCATTATTGCGGTAAAGACGGTCTTTCTGAACACAATCTCTGTGATAACGTGGCAACTAGCGTGAACAGCCAGAACGCTAGAAGCAAAATGGAGGCAAGTTTTGAAGGAAGGCGGGAACACGTAAAAAATAAGATGAGTCAAAAGCAAACTCGCTTGGCCCATGGTTTGAAACTTATGAACCATTATTTATTTCTGGAGGTGGTAAATCGCGGATACTGAACCAGTGGTTACAGGGGCCCTGCAATATATATAAAGATGGCTTTATATATATATAAAGATGGCTTTCATAAATTATGTTTTTTCTTTAGTTAATATATTAATTAAATAAATAAATTATAATTTAAGACAAGCTTTATGCTCAATGCCTAAATCTATCACAAATACTATAATCTATTTGGTGTAAGTTGAACAATGACATTTTATACTTTAGCTTACATGTTATTAGTTACTATCCATAGAACACTTTAAACATGATATAAAGATATATCAATATTTCTGAATGACAACTGTTAGAAATCTCCTGATGTACTCACATGTTAGATGTTAATTGATTTAGTTTATATCAAAGCTTTTAGAAAAGACTGACTTGTATATGAATTAATTAAATTTAGCTGGGCCAGTATTCTAGAAATGAAGGCTTCCAGACTATTAACTGTGACCCTATATATATATATATATATATATATATATATACATATATATATATATATATATATACACAAGGCTGTAATAGCCACGGGATCCCCGGTTGGTGTTGTGGATATTGGAGTGTGTGGTCCAGCTTGCCCAGTAGTGGGCTAGCGTGCCCAGGTGGGCTGTCGTGTCCGTGAGTGAGTCAGCGTGTCTGCGAGTGGGCCGGCGAGTCCGGCGTTCGTGTAACGTGGGGTATCGTGGTGTGTCATTTACAGGACGTGTGTGGAATACACGGGTGATGTAGACATTTATTGATGTTGTGGACTACATTTTTAGTAACATTTTTGTGACCGTTTTAAATATTTGAATAGTAACTATTATAACTTTTATAACGTGTTTTACAGTAATTAATTTGCTTATTTAATTTAATTACATTATACGTATTCTTATACGCTTATAAACTTTATTATTATTACTCTTATTACATAATTTAGTGTCTTATTAAGTTACAATTAATTTAGGTGAATATTTAATTCAGTGTATGTATTGTTTTAGTCTCAATAGTCAGAACCTTGAATATTCTGTAAACATATTCATTCGTGGTTATTGAGCCACCCATTCCAGTATCTTTAAAAAGAACTCGCGGTTCGCATGGAAGCGTGTGAACGGCCCGCGACCCGCGTTACAGTATCAACTGAAACAATACTGATTTTAACAAAAAATGGTTTAACATAACAATTTGAAACATTTACACTCCCTTTCATGCCACCTTTATGCTGATCAAATATATGTTTATCGTTAATATATAGTTTCATTGCATACGAAGACTGTTTTGAAAGTTGTTATCGATATAAAAAAAAACATAGTTTTAGTTCGTCCCATTTAACTTACGCCTGTCAAATACACACCATCTGTCAAAAACGACAGATGAACTATGCATGAATGGGCTTATGAAAACATAAAGGTAGAGCCAGTATATTTTTTTATCTCCTAGATAAGGTTCTTAATTTGGGGACCAAATTACACTTTTTTTTTACTAGGCTCATAAATCTCATATAAAAGTTATTAAAACCACTCATTTAGTGAACGACTCCTTCGCATATCGTATACTTAAAAACCACGTCAAGAAATAAGAAACATTTACCAGACCAGGATTCAAACCGAAGACACAGATTGTATTAGTGCCCTCTACCGAAGCAGGAGGTCAGTTTAACGTGTAGTGAGGCAGATAAAAAAGAATCATGTTTTAAAGAAATTAAACACTATGTTATCATATTTCGCAACAAAGTTTGGCTCGTTCATTTAAATATTAATTACCTAAAGTGCATTAGCTGATCCCCCCTCCCTTGTTCTATAGTGGAAGAGTAAAGTAATTTTTAAATTTGAAATGAAGTGTATAAAATATTCCCCATTTACATTAGTATGGTAATCAAGAATATTCTTAAAGAACGAAGGAAAAGACTTGCAAACTTAATATTAAATTAAAACTAATTTTTTCCCTTGATAACGCTTGAGTTACCAAATACAACTGTTTTTGAATCAGAGAAACAATTTTTTAAGTGAAATTATACTAAATTATATACAATACAAACAAAATTTAATATAATAACACCCGCTTCGATGCCGCATTATCTAACTCGCTACTCTCACTGTAGACTAGACTGCCGATGACGGGGAGATCGAGGTTCGAAGCTCAGCCAGGTGTACTAAGGATGTTTTTTTTTTCCAAATTGTTTTTCCACTCTCTCTCCGCAAAAATACGGGTACATTTACTATAAATATAACCTTATTAATCCCTAAGACCATTAGCGTAATTAGTAGATTGGCAAATAACCCGAAATGGTAGTAAGATGTGGTGCTAACAAAATAATTATATCTTGTTGTATTAAAATGAGTGTTTAGCCTCATCAATAAATAATTAATTAAAAACAAAATAACTTGTAAAGTGTTGACTTTATCAAATTCTCTATAAATTATTTGAATGCCAGTTATTTGATATAATATGTAAATTAGGGTGAACATATACTGTGTACATATTATCTTTACTCTTAATATTCCCTGTCCAAGATATAACTAGTTTCCCCTTCTCTCCGTAGTAAATTTCCAATGACACTCAGGTACCAGATATGACTAGATGAAATACGTTCTAATACATCTTAATATTAATTAAAGCATTTAAAATTATTTAATCATAGCGATAAAAATATGTTAAAATTACTATGATCGTGAATAGCTACATTCTTTTTAAATTAGCCTGTTGAAGTTATTTTAAAAATTACACTCCTCCTATTACTCCTTTAAGTTTGAAATTTTAACTCGCTAATAGAGTAAGATAACTTAGATTTTTAAGGGCTTAGCTCAAGGGTAATTAACCAAGATTTTTGATTGAGAAATACGTTAGAGACAGGAAACGTATCTTTAATTGACCACAGCAAAATTAAGATCAGTTTTTAAAAATTATAGAATAACTTTATCTCACCCGCTTTGGTGGCTGAATGGTCTAAACCCTAAAGAGTCACTCTCGGAATATACAAAATTTCCGATGACCGGGAGATTGGGATTCGATCCTGGTCGGGTGAACTGAAGTTTTTTTTTTTTACAAAATTGTTTTCTACTCTCACTCCAATCACACGTGGGTACAGGTCCTCTAAATTCAACCTTCCTAATCCCTAACTCATTAGAGTACTTAGTACATAGGCATTGGCCTATAAGCCAAAAGGCTAGTTGTTGGACGAAGTGACTTTTTTTTTTAATTTATCAAAATATCTTAGCTAGTCTCAATTCGATTGTTTTTTCAAGGATTATATGCAAATATGTAAGGCCCGTGTCCCCCTATAGATAACGTGTAAATTAGTTGATAGATAGGCATTACAGATCGAACAAGACGTCGCATCGTGGTGCAGATTTCTGAAGTTTCCATTAGAAAAAAAGGGCAAATGACCAGAGTTAAACTGTTCAACCATATTTTTTTAAATAGAATAAAATTGAAACAGGTTTATTGGAAAAAAAAATCACTGATCCATATTTTACTGCTGTCAAGTGAAGAATGCAGAAAGCCTCACTTGAATGTGATTTCTTTTTCAAGCGTTATCTTATATCTAATATCTCGGTTAATCGCCCGTGAAATGAGCTATTAAATATACTACATATTTTTTATGATGGATAATATACGTAAATGTATTATACAAAGTGATTTTTATAAAATAATATTTTAAACAATTTGATACCCTAACTGGGAGAAGAAATATTTTTAAGTGCAGGTGAAGGCTCTAATGAGATCACAATAATTAAGTGGTTATATTACTCGTTGCTGGCTGATTAATCCAAGGCTTAGGACATTTGATTTGTATTGACTTTAAGTTAAAGTTTACAGAGTTAAGGGAAATATATTTGGGCAGATGCACAGTGTAAGTTGTATTCTTCCATCCTCTCTCCATGCTAATTTGTGTGCAGTTCATCAAAATATGTTTCTCTTATCTTTACCCATTTGATCAAACAGTTAGAACGCATAGTATAAGCGTCACCAACTAAAATAAGCTATAAGAAAAATAATCAATGATCAGAAAATTATCCTCAAAATAATTTTTCTTTGATAAACAAATGCACAATGCTATTTATAATGTAAACCATTACCCAGATGGCCATTTAAATAAAATCGTAAGGGCCATTATCGAAAAAGTCCAGACTTTCTAAAAAAACTTTTTATTAATCCAACCTTAGATAATATTTCTTCAAAAAACAAGAGTACCATGTTTTTTATCAATTTAAACACTTCTCAGATATCAAACTTGAACTGGATCATTAGAGCCCCTTTTGAAATATTTGAATTAAAAGAAAATTTCCGTCATTAAACTAATCCTAAATTTAGAGACATAATAAAAATGACGATTTGGCCATGAGGTATAATGATTTAACATATAACTATCAATTTTGAACGAAATCTATTAAACCGCTTATGCCCTAGCCCAGGGTTAAGGAAAACATACAGAGTCACAGTCATAATTGTAAATCCTTTGGGGGTTTTTAGGTTCAGGGACAAATAAAATATCAAGATACATTTTATGCTTGAGGTAGAAAATGTTAACGATTACCACATTTTCCCTGTATTAAAAATAAACATTTGAGAAATTGTACGAATAGAAATAAATAGGTGTAATAAAACACACATCATTAGCCAATTCGACAAAGGCGCCAGTCACTTTTGTCCTCCTGATGATAGTCTCGGTTGGGTATACTGGTGGGTATTTTCTTAAAGAGTTTTCTGTTGTTCCTCTACGTAAAACTTCCTTATCCCAGCCACATTAGTGTAAGTATGTCGATATCCTGGGAGTGGTAGATTCTAACTTTCATAGTAATTCCTATCTGACAGCTAGAGAAGCTACTAGATCTTCTTCCTTTCTTTCACTTATGCTCCCAGGTGGGTTCTAGCCTCTCAGTCGAAGCAGCCTCTTCCACCCACCGGATCCCGAAATTATTTCATTCTCTCTTAGCTTCTCTAAGGGTAGCATGCTATTTTCACACAGAACCTCCCCCACACCATCTCTCCCCCTCTTCCTAGGTCTACCAACTGGTCTCGTGCCCTTAGGCCTCCAGTACCATCTAGAATTTCCTCCACACCATCTATCCACCTCTTCCTAGGCCTATCAACTGGTCTCGTACCCTTAGGTCTCCAGTACCATCTATAATTTCCTCCTCACCATCTCCCCAACCCTTCCTAGGTCTAACAACTGGTCTCGTGCACTTAGGTTTCAAGCACCATCTATAATATTCCCCACACCATCTATACACCTCATCTTAGGTCTACCAATTGACTTCGTGCCCTTAGGCTTCCAGTACCATCTATAATTTCCTCCACACCATCTATCCACTTCTTCCTAGGCCTATCAACTGGTCTCGTGCCCTTAGGCTTCCAGTACCATCTATAATTTCCTCCACACCATCTATCCACCTCTTCCTAGGCCTATCAACTGGTCTCGTGCCCTTAGGCCTCCAGTACCATCTAGAATTTCCTCCACACCATCTATCCACCTCTTCCTAGGCCTATCAACTGGTCTCGTGCCCTTAGGCTTCCAGTACCATCTATAATTTCCTCCACACCATCTATCCACTTCTTACTAGGTCTACCAACAGGTCTCGTGCCCTCATATCTATAGTACCATCTCTTCCTTGCAATTTTATCCTCAACCATCCTTTCATCATGCCCAAGACATATAAGCTGTAAAACCTCTATCCTCCTCAACACAGTTGTGGTACCAACTTCCTCCCTTATTTTAACATTTATCATGTTATTTACTAAGTCTACATAACGTATTCATACTTCGGGAGAAATGATCGGTAGCTGTCACTTTTGAAAGATTAAGCTTATTAATGCCTATACAATAATAATAATAATAATAATATATTGTCGATATCGGTGGTCTTGGGGTGAAATATTATCCTCAGGCCCCGATGTTCATGGGTCCAAACACCTCGGAGGTAAACGTATTTATATTGAGCGATTAAAGTCCTTAAAACTATTTTTTTCGGAGTGGAAGCGAAGCCGCCAGTCCAACGTCGATTGTGGCATTTAAAAGAACCCTGGGAGGTGTGTGAAAATAACTTTCCGGAAAACTTGGTAGACTCTTTTGCACTCGCACATAGAAGTTCATTGTGGAAACTACCACACTTTCTGAACTTTCCTAATAAATGGAATTTCCACCAGATGGTGTGGGTAGCATTAACCAGGTGAAGGGCTGAGTACATGCCCAGCTACGGATGGGTAGCAATAGCATCAAACCAAATTTCTTCGGTTTGTTGGCTTAGGAATAAGAATAAAATGTTATAAATTTGGTAGCAAAAAAATATGTGTGTTTGTTTTTTCTAAAATGACCTTCTTATGAAAAATTGATCATAGTAAAACGTGGTTCACGGTAGACCCAATTAAAACCTCGATGATCAGAAACAAAATACCTGTACGTGCTCGAGCCTCCACGTAATCATTTATCCGTTGTCAGAGAGCGTGTGTCCCACTGATATATCAAAAGGAAAAAGTTGTGCAACATGTTTCTTAACTCGTGGCAGCTTCCTTATTGGTACAAAGGTCGTTCGACCGTGACTCGATGCATTTTTTGGGCATGGCTTGTATGCGTGTTTAGGTTTCGTTTTGGTTTTTACCTCATATTACTGTGTGTGTTTGTTTATATGTGGTTTAATTTTAGGATAAAGAGTTTTCTCAGAATCAGTGTGTGTTCTGACCCAGTAAGACGTTACACCGAATTCGAATCCCGTTAAGAGGGATTTGGATGTGGTTTATCGATTAAATTAGTCTTAAAATAATTTTCCAGATGAACACTATTGAGTTTCCTGTTAACTTCTTTGCTTATCTCTAACCCATCTCTTGACTGACCTTCATGTTAAACATACTGATAAATTTTTTAAAGGTTGTATTAAGATTTTGGTAGGAATAAAAATGTATATCTTACAAACATATTTAATTAGTTATTGATAATATCTTTCAAGAGTGACGGCTGTAGATCACAAGACCTAACGTGTGAATAAGTTAAATTAAATTTAGTATCTTTTCTAGCTGTCAGATTAGGTTCTTCTTATAACAATAAGGAATTGAGTCAATTAAATATTTTAAATATTATGAAATTTTGTTATAATTGATATTCCAAGATTATAAATAACTTGTTCAGGGTATTTCAGTTGTATACATTTTTCATTAGTATTCACATTTATAAAATCTTAAATTTATTTGAAATCATATGTTTCTTAATGTTTTAGATAACAATATCTAAGTATTAACTTATAACTTATAATAAGGAATGTACGCACTGCACCTTAACTTAGTTGGTATCGTGTCTCCCTACTCATCTGACAGTCCAGGGCTCTATTTCCACCAAGGCTGATATATATATATATATATTTGGGAAATATATATATATATTTGGGAAATATATATATATTTGGGAAAAATAAATATATTTGGGAAAAATAAATATATATATATATATATATATATATATATTAGAGCTAGTATACCTATAAATTTGTGGGGGTAAGGAAGAGGGACACAGATTATAAAAACAAGTTATATTACACCCTGCCGAAATTCGAACCATAACTTCCTGCCCTTGAAAAGTCAGAACAGATTAAGCCACTCATACATCTGCAATGCCTCACCTGTAAGGGTGGAATAAGTTATTTATATTTAAATAATAAATTAATAAACTAGAGTATGTATGTTGTTAATCTTAGAAATATTTGGGGTAAGTCGCCAACACACTGGACCTTCAAAGTTCTGATAAAGAAACTTTACCATATACTCGAGAGAAAGCGTTCAGATACGAGCAATGACCAAATTTGGGTTGAAGCCCGTTGGAATCTACATTTAATACTCACGTCATGCGAAACAGGTGAGGTTTATTGATTCGAATTTAACCATAATTCCAGACCTATGTGCTAATAACTAACCATTTTATAAGACACTAAAAATATATCAAAAATTTACCGGTGGAGTTGGTGTAGTATATATTCTCCTTAATCTAATGGCTGTTATTTACATCCCCAATAGGTACAATGGGAATATTTTCATATCGGTTTGTTGTTTACTCTCCCTCTCTCTCTTTGGACAAATGCTTGTGCATTAACTTTTTTTATTCATATCAGTGAGTTTAATCACTCGGTTTTATCAACTCATCTCACTTCAAGTTCCCAGGGAATAATTACAATATTGCTACAGGGATGAAGAAGGGACGATTTAAAGAGCGAACTCATTTAGAAAATACATTACTAGTATATTGATCCAGGATTTTAAACCTAACCTCCCTCTCACGGGCAAATTAGACAAAGTTACCTTTACCGGTGTGAGTTATACCACTGTTATTCTACTATTTGGGGTGGATTACAATAAAATGGATGAAAAAGTTTTTCGTTTTATAGAGAATGTAACCACTTAAGTGTGGAAAGAGGATGGAAAAACCACAGTTATAAATTGAGCCTTGGAAATTATCTCGAGTATACCCATTCGAGATTCGAATCGCGCTCTGCCAGTCACCGACCATCCACTTCACGAAATACATTTATAATTAATTGCCTTCCTATTCCAGTATCCTTGGATAACTTGGCGAAGCTGCGAGTATCCTGAATGAGACACGAATTAATAAGAAAATAGTTTAGATAAAATAACCTGAACACATTGGTTAATTGTGTCAAATCAAAGCTATAGTCCTACTTTCATTGAAATCACTTTATCCGACAACTAGAAGAGCTACTAGGCTTACTTTCACATATTCATACGTCAGGTCATGTTATATGAAGCTGTCACTTTCTCTCTCTCTCTATATATATATATATATATATATATATATATATATATATATATATATATATATATACCCCAATATCTATAAAATAACAAAAATAAATTGTTTTAATCGTATAAAGCTTTTTTTATTCTTTTCTAAAAGGCCTTTTCTATTAAACCCTTGGATACACAAAGGATTTCTGTGAATACGTGGCATCTTATTAAGTTTTATTAGTCAGAATATTTTTTGAGGGTGGTAAGTATGATATACAAACTAAAAAAGATTTTGACGCAATACCTTCTACTTTTATCAACCTATATTTTTCTCTGTCTCGCGTTTTTTTTAAGCCGTATTAAAATTTGGAACAATACTTTATAATTTACAGTTTACATTGAAAAATATATTTTTAAAACAATATTTGTAGGAATACATGAATGAGAAAAGTTTTGAAAAACACCGTTATCATTTTTTTATATATAAATAGGAAACAATAAAAACACATTTTACCGTGAGTAACAATGACTAGTAAACTACACCGGTCGAAACGACCCGTATGATACGGGTGGTTCTACCGCCATTGTTCTCGGTCATTTTTAATATTCCCGACCTGATCCTTCCTCGTTACATTTACTGGCGTACTCGGTATCTTACCTACGTCAATGGCCAAGGCTTTGAGAATTTGATAACGGTGTCTTTCTTACAATATAGAATTCATTATAAAATATTTTTTCTTTCTCAATTATATAAAAGTGTATATTTCTCTCATATTCAAACTTATTATTATTATTATTATTATTATTAGCACCTTGTCTTACTACCCGTTCGGGTTGTACGCACTTACGCTAATGTGTAATGATTGGGTGATTGTGAAATGAAATGAAGGACCTACAGTTTAACGTGGAATCCGAACCACGGTGGAGGCCTGGCATTCCTCACATTCACAAGATGTCTTGTCAGGGGTGAAGGAAGGGTTTGGTAATCAGATAAATCTTTGCCGGGACCGAGGATCGAACCCCGGCCGCCAGCATAGAAGTCTGACACCTTACCCCTAGACCGCCAGGTCACCCTATTCAAACTTGAAAATTATAAAATAAATAATCAGTTAAGTACCCTAAAATGATTTTTTCTTTTTAAATCAAGTATTCATTGTTATTAATAATATAAATTACACCCTATACACATTTTTATTACATCTTTAAATATTGTTGAACAGAATTTCATAAAGAGTTTCAATATAAAACTACCCTTATATGAATATATTTTTTTGAATTATGTTAACGTTTCATTTGATACGTATTTTGAAGAAAATTGCTTATTTGATTTAAGAAAAAATTCAACTATTTCAAAATCAAATAATAGTAAGATACGCTAATTTCAATTTTCCCTCAAAAAAACAAATATGCAATACTATCTATCATTTAAACACTTCTTAGATATATAATTTGAACAAAATCAATACAGTCTTTTTAAAATATATATATATATAAATAGAATTTTCAAATATAACATAGCATCAAAATACCCTTAGTTTTATTAACTAGAATTAAAATCATGGTTGTACCTCAAGGTATGATCACATAACATATTAAATTCGAGATGGATCGTAATCTACAAAACAGTTTTTCTGTAGCCTCAGGTAGAGAGAGACAGAATTGTAATAAACTCATTATGATCCATTATAATCTCAAGGTTTAAAATGTCCATTATTAGGCCGACATCATTTTGTATAAGTGATTAAGTTTAAAATATATTATTATTATTCTTTACACACATCTAAAACCATCATGAACGTTTTAATCGAGTTTTTTTAGTTGTAGCATATATATATATATATATATATATATATATATATATATATATATATTTCTCTCATACTACACAGATACAAAAACAGAAACAGAAATGTAGACTGTGAAAGCATTATAGGCTAAGCAAAGTGTTCCACACAATATATATAATTGCTTAAAAACACTGAAACTATTGTGACGATGCTTCTTTAGTTTAAAGAGAAACGATATATTCAGTTCTTATTAGCTTTGGCCCTTTATAAAAGTTGAGAGTTAATAAAAAAATCTCCGAAATAATCTCTTTTGGGTGATAATCTTAATTGGTTAGTTTAAATAATAAGGTACATTTCCTTTTTTATTTTTGAGAGTGATTGAGTGTGTTTGTTGAAATAAAGAGAAATTATTCTACAACCTACCATGGAAAATGCACAAATAAATGTAATATTTATCTAATGTGGGGTGCTAGTGAGCGCGAGGTTAGTGCAATAATTTTGCAGTGTTTATAGCATAAAAAATATTTTTTTGGCCAAAATAAATCAAATATTTCTTCTATATAAACCAAGAGTTTAGTTTTATGTAGATGCTAATCTAAACAGTTTTTGAATATTTCTAATAATTATAGTGGCATTTGAAGACAATTTTTTTTAATAAAGATAAAATGTCAAAACATTCCAGAACACCACTGACAGATATTCAAGAACAGCTGTTGAGATTAGCATGTCCAGAAAACTAAACTCTATGTTTCTATAAAATAAATATTTGATTTATTTTGGCCAAAAAATGTTTATGGTATACAAACTTCAAAAATACCACTCTAAGCTAACGCTCACTAGCACCCCACCATAAGTGTGTGTGAACGTTTCTTCTCTAATAATGAACATAATTTTGGTTTTATTTTATTTATTTTATCCATTTGGGGTATTAACGTGCACTTTATGAACCGACTGATAATATCATCACATGACTTATAAACTAAATTAAATCTAAAACATACACAGGACAGATCCCCCGGCCGTTAGTTCATCACTGTGAAAGGAGAAAACATCATTTTTCACAAATTATAATATTTTTGGTCATTCTGGGAAACAAACCAGAAACCTTTAGTTCAGTGGACAGACACGCTACCAACTAAGCTAAGGTGGGGGACTAAATTATTATAAGCATATGAATAATTGAAATAAATGTGGAGAAAACATACGCTTCTATGATTAATGGTAGCCTAAATGGGTAGCGAAGTTTGGCAGATCGAAATGATCTTTAGTACGGATACAGCCACGTAAGATAATCATAATTGTAATTTTTTTTTTAAATGACACCTGCACACAGAGATTGAACATAGGTTTGGTTTCCGTGACCGGGTGGTTTTTTAAAATTCACTTATATAATAAATGTATTCTTTTAATGCACATCTTCATGGCACGTATACACATGCACACACACACACACACACACACACACACACACACACACACACACACACACACACACACACACACACACACACACACACACATATATATATATATATATATATATATATATATGTATGTATGTATATATGTATGTGTGTACGGTTGTACACGTGTAGATGTCCCATATACATCAGTGACATAGCTCAGTCACTCGCATGTAGTGCCTGTGGTTTTTGGGAGGATCATTGTACTGCTCAATTTTTCAAGCTCCCCCCCCAAACCCCCATCTCTTTCGATGGGAAGTGATGGTCGCTTCTAACCGACACGTACGCTACGTGCGATGACACACACATGTCAGTATGTGACGACCGTCAACAAGATTGAGGCGTGGCAAGACGTAACCATTTCGTAATGTCAGTGATATGTTCTCCAATGAGATGGAAGTTTCCGCAAGCTAAAATCATATTTTTTTTAGAAAATACAAAATTAAAAGAAGCAAATTAAACATTTATTTAATATATGCTGAATTTGATTCCAATTTCAATGCATAATTTAATTTATTCATACAAAAAATTCCATTTTTAGTGAGGTTCAGTTGTACAATTGTATTAATTTAACGTGAAAGACATAAATGCATTATTTGACATAGTAATATAAATGCACACTATGTGATTAATATATCACGGCATTCACAGCCACTTCTTATAATATTTTAATATAAGTCTTAATAACTTGAAAAGTCAGAAAATTATTGTGTGCTATTATTAATCACATAGTGTGCATTTATATTACTTTATTACATTATGCATTTATTTATTTTATGTTAAATTAATACAATTGTACAACTGAACCCCACTAAAAATTGATTTTTTTTGTATAAATAATCTTAAACGTTCCTTATTAACGGTTCACATGTTTAAAAAAATAATTTATTTATAAACATTCATAAGTACGAGTATATATTACTTCATTCACAGCCACTTCTTCTTATATTTTAATATAATAATCTTAATATCTTGAAAAGTCAGAAAATACTTGTGTGCAAATATCAGGATGGGTGCGTCTGAAATTTAATATTTAAACAAATAACACTAATAATAAAGTTAATTGTTATCAAAGTTGACTTAAAAAATAAGTTTGAATTTTCTAAAATTATTTTCCTACCAAAATTCTGCTCTAGCTACAAATAATTATGAGGTATTTCTATAAATAGGAATTGTTTGGAACTTAGTAGCTTCATACATATCATAGATTAGTTATTGTCCACATATCAATATCGCTTGAGTTAATAAAGTCAGGTAACATTCATTTTATCTAGGTGTAGCTATGTTGCTAATTTATAGGGTAAGTTAGTTTATGGATGTTTGCTCTAAGCTCGCTCCAAATTCGTTGACAATGTTTTTGGTTTTAAGCATTTTGTTTTAATCTGTTCAAGCTACCTTGATTTAACTGTATTTTATCTTTATTTCCCTAGCACCACACCTTACTACCCATTCGTGATATAATATTTACTTTATATTTAGATACAATATTGTGAACAATTTTTCAGAGCTATATTATGATGGTCATTTAAACTTTATGTTCCCAAAACTCAAAAAGTGAATTTTGTCTGTACATACCTGAGGCTAAGGCCGAAATTATTTGATGGATTTGTTCAAATTTCATATGTAGATGTTAGATATGTATGCTTTAAGGCCAAACTATGACATATTCTAACTATAAAATTAAGGGAAGTTAACTCATGAGTTATTTAAAAAAAATCTTGAAAATATTTTCAAATATTGAACTTAAAATGTTCACCTCTGACAAGACATCTTGTGAATGTGAGGAATGCCAGACCTCCATCGTTGTTCGGATTCCACGTTAAACTGTAGGTCCTTCATTTCATCTCACAATCACCCTACCATTACACATTAGCGTAAGTGGGTATAACCCTAACGGGTAGTAAGACGCGGTGCTAATAATAATAATAATAATAATTTAAAATATATATTTGAGGGATTATTACATTATACATTTTATTGTGTACTTGTCTTTAGCAAAAACAGTTGTATGTTATTTCCCTAATTTGTACGATATTTCCTTAAATTTTATACTCAATTCAATCCTTCACTTGTGTAAGTCTAGCTATATAGCTAATGTTAATATTTATAAGAAATATAAATTTAAATAATGTAATTTTGAAATTTTGAAATCCAAACTAAAAGACTATATTATAAAATAAACATCATATCCATAAGGAGGATTTAATATTAAAACCCAAATTTAAAATCCAAATTAGAAGCTTCATGTCAAGTTTTCCACCTATTTTGACCCAGCTTCTCAACAGATTACATTTCGATCCAAACATTGGATTTCTCTACCTTCACATGATTTTGATAAGTGTTGCAATTTTTGTAAGTGTAGTGCGATTATTTTACTACTTTTATTTTTTTACTTTAGGTTTATAATATGTATTTTCTAACCCAATATATCGTAGACTACCAATAGTAATAATTTCCACTGTAATAATTATCAGTTTCTTTGTACAGCTAAAAGTATCTTAGAACCTAGAAGACCTAGGAAGATAAATTCTTTCAGGCAGGTTTTGCCTAGCATATAAGGGTGCATGAATGCTTTGTGACAGAAATTTCCACTTGGAAGATTTACAAAAAACCTAGATCGAAATATTTTAAAACTCAAAGGATTTAAGAAGCTGAAATTCGGCAGACAGGTAGCCCTGGACCTAAAATGTTGCTGGCATAATTGGTGACGGAAAATTCCCTAGAGGCCTCCCTAAAATGAGTGGCAAAATTGTTCCAGAAAACCAAGTAGAAATACCCTCGAAGCCCAGTAGACCTACGAAACTGAAATTTTGCAGGAAGGTAGTCTCTAACCCAAAAGGGTGCAGAAATACGTGGTGGTTAAAACTTCCCATGGAGACCCCCAAAAATCTAAAAGGTAAATACACAAAAATATTTTTTATAATAAAATCATGAATTGAAGAAAGTTTTCACAATTTCATTGGGGTAAAGATTTGATTTACTACATACAGCATATTTAATTGAAATGCGCCTTCCCAATTTTTAAGGTCACTGACAAATTATTCCCATTAGCAATCATTGTCTAACTAATGCCAATGGAACACATTATATGACTAGAAATGAAGGCGTTGATTTTTAAACGGGTGTAATGCAAGTTCACCGTAATAATAAACTATAGTACAAGTTTCAGTATTCGTGTATAACGATTAAATACATGAATGGTATGATTTAGACCAGGCGTGTCAAACCAAAGAACTTTTATTCCCTCAGTCAAAGATACAAGCTACTATAAAATCAATGGACGTGATGTGAAATGCATCGATTCTAAAGAGAACTCGTCCGTCAATGAACTCAAATCAAAGTAGGATATTTTTTTCTACCTTGCTCTTATTGTTTGCGCACATTTTCGTAAAGTGAATCACGAATACGAGCAACACCGGGGTTTGTGGACAAAACACTGTATCCGTCAAGCGGACAAATAACTTTTATTTTTTTCAAGAAGGTGCTCTGAAAACCGACCTGGATGAGGAAGATGAGAGAGAAGGAAATAAAAGAGAGCAGATCAAGTGTCAGTCCATTAACCGGTGAAATGCAAGTGACAGAACGTGGTCTAGATCAGGGGTGACCATAACACGGCTCATGTAAGTCTATGATGTGGCTATATTGAGTAAATTAAAATTATACATCGTTAGCAGAAGTACCCGGCACTGCTCTGATCTAGATGGACAGAAAAAAACTTTTTTATTTTATTTCTTCCGACCCAAATTTAATAGATTTAAAAAAAGTCAAATCAAAAATTTAAAATTCTGGCTTCAAGGAGCAAATATTTGTGCACAGGGACTACTAAAACCTTTAAATTTTGATCGTCTCTGCATGCGATAAATATCGCGCAAAGCTCATAATATACACACAGACTCTTAATTTTATTAATATAGACTTCATCCGCTTCGGTGGTCACATGGTCCAAGGCACTACTCTCGCAATAGACTAGAGACTAGACCTTCGGAGAAGGGGATATTGGGGTTTGATCCCGGTTGGATTTAGTGAGGGTGGTTTTTCCCCTAAATGGTTTTCAGCTCTCCCACCACACAAATGTGGGAATATTACTTCTAAATCAAAATGCTACAATCCCTAACACATTAGTGTAATTAGTACAAAGGCGTACAACCCTAAAGAGTAGTAGGACGCGGTGATCAAAAAATTATAGAAATATATCTCTTAATATTCAGTTGGAAATTGTGGGATGGTGTAAAATGGCTTATTTTACAAATCTCAAACCCAGGTACCAAAGTTATTCCCCTAGCTTATTCTCAATTTTCTAAAATGCTTCTTTAGGTCCACCCCTGTATAACACTTGACGTCATTGCCAGACAACAATCTTAGACGAGCAATGTATTCCTGAACCAGCAAGGGCTTTTTTAATAAAACGAAACTCTACAATTTACAAGCTACAATTTAATCTTTTGTAATAATTGTAAATATAAAGAGTTCCATGAATTAAATAACTTGACTTGTATATTTTAGTGCACTTCTAAAAAATATTTATATGTTAGCTGTTTTTTTTATTTACAAGTAAAATATTAATACATCTAAATTTGTCTCCCTTGTAATCAAAAGTATACAAACCATTTTTTGATTTTGTGACATTTGTTGTTATATAGTAAAATTTCTGTTATTATAAAATCAAAGAACAAAAATACATTTTGTTTGGAGATTCCAAAATTTTATTTAATTAATAAAATAAATGTATTGAGTGAAATTCATTATATTAATTTTATTTTAAGTCTCAACATTACTTCAGGGCAATGTGTAATTTAATTTTTCCTGAACCAAGACATTTTAATATTTATTTTGTTTAGCAATAATGAGCTATATACTTTGTAATAATTTCTCAATTGTAAATAAACTCATCCAAAACCATTCACACGTGCGTGCCTCTCAACCTCAATAATCCCCTTGTTGCCTAATCTCACTTATCCCTTTGTCTCCTAACCTTTATAATCACCAATATACCTACACCCTCAACATAAATCTGTAAACAAAATTACTTAAAATGTTTATACAAATGATTTGTAATATATTATGTTTTAACGCTATGATGATTAAAGTCTTAATTTAAGTCACAAGAATTAGAAAGGTGTTATATAGGAAATCAATCCATTTTTGCGTGGATAGGAGATGCAAAAACATTAGATAAATATAGGTGACCTCCTGTCACTCGCTGATGAGAATGACACTTATGAATTTATACAACTAATGTGGGTCACTTTGTTAAGAAAACAAAGAAGATTAAGTTAAATAAATTATAGCCCATAGTTTGAACATGTTGAAATGAACCCCTCCTTTTACTATTGTTTCTTTATAAATAAAGTTTATTAACGGCTTAGTTTGTGACATAGGGTAGATTAGAAGAAATGAAGAGAACGATAGCAGGAACATCCCAAGGTCCTCCGATTGCGTCTCGAACCTCGATGGCAATCCTATCTATTAAAATCTTGATGTCTTAGACCACGTGGTTACAAAGATTTGCTCGAACTTCTTTGATATGTTATATCGTGATAAGAAATAAACTCAATCCGTCCATAATAACGTATTGGCACGCATGTGGAAAAAAGTTTTCATTCAAGTCATTTCTGATTTGTTGTTAACGAGGAAGCAAAGATTGAAATCCCAACCGGGTGTACCTAATTTACTTTCTTAAATTTATTTTACCATTCTCCCTCCAAATACATGCAGATACAATTCCTCTAAATTCTACCTTTATTATCTATAGCCCATTAGTGTAAACATGATGATAACCTGGAAAGCTGGTAAGATATGGCGTAATCTTGTGAGTTATATACTTACAAAATCTCAAGGAAAGCTCTCATATAAAAACAACAACATTAAAGAACGACAATAAGTAGTACGCTAGTGAGTATAGATATTGTATGGAAAGTGCACGAAATTTTTTCATAGTTTGTGGTGAAATCTTGAAAAGCGTCCGACCGCAGCCAAGCGTTGCAGGTTTATGTAGATGAGAAAAGTTCACAAACCTCTCCTTAGCAGGTTCAAGATCGACAAAGAAAACATGTCGAGTACATTACACTGAAACTTGTTGTTTCAACAGTTCGCTACCTGACACAGTGGCCACGTGGTCTGAGGGGTTGGACTATTTTTACCACGAAGTGTTAGTATACGTTTGGGTTGTACAAATATTATTATTATTATTATTATTATTATTATTATTATTAGCACTACGTCTTACTACCCGTTCGGGTTATACGCACTTACGCTAATGTGTAATGGTAAGGTGATTGTGAGATGAAATGAAGGACCTACAGTTTAACGTGGAATCCAAACCACGGTGGAGACCTGGCATTCCCCACATTCACAAGATGTCTTGTCAGAGGTGAAGGAAGGGTTTGGCAATCAGATAAATCTGTGCCGGGACCGAGGATTGAACCCTGAACCCCAGCACAGAAGTCTGACACCCTACCCCTAGACCACCAGGTCACCTAGTAATTGAATAAAAATGCGATAATCATAAGATGTGCAACCCCTAATAAATTGTAGACAATTTTAACTGAAAGTTGAAATTTGTATACGTAGTATTGACCCTTGTGGACCCAATATCTATCTTTATCCTTTTTTTTGTCTCAATATACTAATGAGGACTTAAATTCTTTAGAAAGAAGAAAATCATAAAATTAAAGTCCAGGAGTCAAAAAATGTTTAACGTAAGTATAACGCAATTTTTTCTTGGTTTTGCTAGTATATACTATTTCTTTTCACATATATTGCGAGTTTTGCGTAAATATATCAATTTATAAACAATGGAGTGAGAAAGTCCGTGCGGAGTTCCAAACCATTTATTTTTTAACCCGTTTATATTATACACCTTACATACTAGTTTCATTAATGGTTTTAGGGACTAGAAAGGTTATATTTAGAGGAAGTGTACCCGTATATACTTGGAGAAATAGTGGGAAAATATTTTTTTAAAACACCCTTAGTAGGCCTACACCCAACCGAGAATTAATCCCTACTCAAATCTCCCCATCACGGCAGTCTAGTCAACTAAGAGAGTAGGACATTAGACCATTCGGACACTGAAGTGGGTTGGTTTCTCACTTTTCCTCCATACAAATGCGGCTATATTCCTCTAAAATATGCCTTCCTCATCCTTACCCCATTTGTGTATAGTTATAAAATGAGTATCCAGGCTGGGTGGTAATACTCGGCGAGGAAAAATATTTAACTTTATTAGTAGGCCTAGGGCCTGTACTAGATACCAGCAATTTACAATATTTAATTTAAATATGATGATTTTAAGCGTATATTTCAAAGAAATGCATCACCATTCGACTTGTGGGCTTTTACCTTTATTTCACATCTCAGAGAGCCAAGGACGCTTGTATACACCTTACTCACCCGTCAAAGCCTTTTAGTTTAAAAGTAGTTAGGACTCGTTTTTTTTTATCAAGCCCATGTCAAATAATTTATTTTTCCAAAAATATTTTCAGGGATAGGATTCATTTCAGAAGTAGACCAGTGTCTAGTTTCTTAACATAAAATTCTTGCTGGTGGACACGTGGATAAAGTTGTTAATCTGGTTTGTATTTGATTTATTAGTACGAGGGAGTCGGGGTTTGAATCCACAAGGTTTATTATTCTGGGTGGTTTTACATTCGCCTTTCACTTAAATGTGGGTACACTTCCTTACAATTCTAACTTACTCATTCCTACCCTAGTTGTTTAAATATACGGTTATCCTGGATAGGTTATAAAATGTGGATAATAACAAAAATAAATTTTCTAACGCTAGGAGAAGAATATAAAGTTCAACAAATATAACATTTTGTAAATTGACTTAAATTAAGACTATACAGTATAAGCTGGCTATTCTGACATTGATTGATTCGAAATATTTGATAGTTAAAATACGCCATGATTCACCAGGAAATCTTTATAATTTAAAATAATTTGTAATTCTAATTTTAAAATTAAATTGTTAATTTTATCGAGTTTGTACGCATTTTAAACCTAACGATTTTGATTAAATTCACCCCCCATATGCCAAGAATGTCACATAAAGTTAGTTATTGACGCATAGTAAAAGAGAAAGCGCGGAGCTCTGCACCTGCGGTGAATGAGTTTCCTAGAATAGGAGATGTGTTGGCTTTCATCGCTTTCGTGTGACAATATAATCACGTAACGCCCTAATAGATTGATTTAGGTCTGTAATTTTCACATGTAAATTTTCCAAAGATTTTATATTTTGTGTTTAAGTTCTCCTTGTTTTTATCATATACGTATAAATTGTGTATATGTGTTCTTAATAGCATATTATATAAATTGTTTGCGTGTGTGTTAATATGTAGCGTAATTCGATGTTATTGATTTATTGTATACCCGCAGCCTAGATACTATTAAAAATAGTTATTTCGAATTTTGGATATTTATAAAGTTTTTGTATATACCTCTTGGATTTCAAATTAAAAAAAGATACACTGTATATAACCTAGGACTATACATATTTTAAAACGGTTGAAAATTATAAAGATTGGCTTATCATTTTTGAGGTCTTGTAAATTCAAATAGGAAGAGAAGAAAATATTGTTTATTCCAAATTATTACACTATTGTGGTATATCAGGGAATTTTAAAGTGTTTTTCTGGAACTCAAACACTGCGAAGAACGCATACCACTTTTGACGTTTGCGAATGTAGGCCTAGGCAAATGTCCCTTCAAATAGCCAACTTTTTTAACCTTTAGTAAAAAAAGTTATTCTTTTTATTTGAAGCGTTTGGCAAAGCCATGGATGGCTAAATGGTCAGAATAGTCAACCGTAAGTCTTAGGCCTATTTTACACCAGTGGTTAAAATGCTAGCAGTTAAAACGCTAGTACTCACTCCTTTGAATGAATCCTTTGTTATCAGTTTCCGTCTAGACCAGCGTTTTAACCTATATATATATATATATATATATATAGAGAGAGAGAGAGAGAGAGAGAGATAGAGAGGAAAAGTATTTATTATTCCTGCTGAAAGACGTGTTGTGACATTGAGGCACATCTGCCTGTTAATGGCTGGTGTATTTTGACTCGCGTTTCTACCACCAGGTATATATATATAGGTTAAAACGCTGGTCTAGACGAAAACTGATAGCAAATGATTCATTCAAAGGAGTGATTACTAGCGTTTTAACTGCTAGCATTTTAACCAGTAGTGTAAAATAGGCCCAAGACTTACGGTTGACTATTCTGACCACTTAACCATCTATGGCTTTGCCAAACGCTTCAAATAAAAATAATAACTTTTTTTTTATATATATATACCTGGTGGTAGAAACGCGTGTCAAACTACACCAGCAGTAAACAGGCAGTTGTGCCTCAATGTCACAAGTCTTTCAGCAGGAATAATAAATACTTTTCCTCAAGATGGTACCACGTTTTGAAATATCTTCATTCACTAAAACCAATAGTTCATCAAATGAAACTACAGACATTCTATAGTACAAAAATAATTTCTCTGTGTCAATTCTGTGATTAATAAGCAACATATTAAACTGTCCTGTTGAGAGACGGTTCGCTAATGTGGGGTGAGTCCACCAATGACTCTTTTGACGAGTTTTTTTTTCTTTGCGTGTTGCCTCCAATAAAATAAGTCCCACAATACACATTTTTTAAACCATTCTGCACAAGTGGAAGCAGCAACGGTGACATTTAAATCTCTATTTTAAAATAAGTAGCGTTTTGATAGATGTTTAACAGTCACGTTTTGACAGTCATGTGTATATTCAAGATTTTGGGGGCGTGAGCTAGCGGCAAAACCGTCACGTTTTAATCACTAGTGTAGAATTGGCCTTGGCCCTTTAGCCCATGGAGCAAATCAAATAATACTAAAAGGCGACTCGAATAAAACAAACTACCAACTTGAGCGTAACCGCTAAGGATTTTAATAGCGGCCCGCTCGCAGGGCTACTGTTTGCTAATAGGTTTACGACGCGTTCGTGATCAGTCACTGAAAGCTCAACATACTACTCGCCGGGATATCTCGGCTACAAACTCAATCATCACGACGAACAATTTGTTATTGAACATATACTGTACTTTTTCTAGCACCATACGCCATACGCTTATACACTAACTACACTAATGGGTTAGAGATTCGGAAGGTTTAATTGAGAGGAAGTGAACCCGCACTTGCGTGGAGACAGAGTGTAAAGCCTTTGAGGAAAAACCACCCTAAGTACACTGGATCAAATTTCGAACCTTGATCCGCCCGCCAACGGCAGTCTAGTCTACTGCCAGAGTAGCGCGTTAGACAACGAGGCCACAGGAGCGGGTTAATATACTATTCATAATAACTTTCTTTCGATATTTTATACAACGCTATACATTTTGTATCATTTTGTTGCAGTTATTTTGCCACGACAAATATTCGATTATTATTATTACTACTATAATTATTATTATCATTTTTTCTTGTGTAAATATATGTATTATAAGGTATGTACGTGTGTACTTTTCAGTGCTGGCCTGTTATAGGTCTTACGACTGTTGGCCAGCACTATAATAAAGGACATTGAAATTGAAATTATCATAATCATCATACATGAAATGGCAGGTTTATAATTTCTAAAAAAAAACTTTTAGATGGGGTGGAAAATTAAAATTCAACAGACAACTCCTGATAGCCCAATTTATCTTAAAATGTAAGATATCTAAGTGTGAAATGAAATAAAGGAGCTGAGAGCTAAAAATTTCAACAACTAATAGTAAAAAACTATTACTACATCCCAGCATAATAGAAAACTGAAATATGGCAAGCAGGTAAAAAGCCCACGCCAAATAAATTACTATATAAAATATTAATATTTATAATGTAATATAAGTATATAATATATTATAATAAAATATTAATATTATTAAGAAAATATTAAGTGCTGAAAATTATGAAGTTTTTATTTGTGA
>CABEEJ010003753.1:62444-76308 GCA_901482245.1 Timema douglasi
GGGGGGGGGGGGCAGAGGGAGTGTTAGTTTATAGAAAAACATACTTTTAAGTGGGGTAGAAAATTTAAACTTGACAGGCAGGTAGAAGAACAAACCCAGATAACCTGACACATCTTAATATTAGAATCTTTTAAGTAGGAGTTGATTAAATAGAAAGAGGGCAGGGGTTTACAATTTACAAAATTAATAGAAACAACTATTTTTCCGTGTGGTAAAAAGACTAAAATTTGGCAAGAAGGTATAAAGAACGATACAAATAATCATAAAAGACTTAAGATTTTAAAATTTAGAAAGAGAGGATTGGGGAGGCAGGTCAAATAAAAAAGGTAGACAGTTTAAATTTGCCAGGAATGTAGAAGGATTATTCCAATAACAAAATAAATTTTTAAAATTTACTATTCATAAAGCGGGCTGGTAAATTAGGCTTTCCAAAATTCCCAAAACAAAAATAGTAATTTACTTTTCGGTGTGGTACAAGATTGAAATATGTCAGGTGACCATACGAACCACCCCTAACAACGACTAAGGTCTGATATTTAAATTTCAAAACGAAGAAATGTAAATGGGGAGAGGGATGATCTCTTAAGATTCCTTAAACTAATATAAAAACACTTTTGGTGTGGTATAAAATAGATGTTCGACCATGTAAGTCATTCCCGAGCCGAATTACATCTGAACGTTTCGAATTTAAAATTGAAGCCCGGTAAATGGAATAGCTCGAAATTGATATAAGCTACCTAATATAAACACTACTTTCTGTGTGAATCTTACCCATTTTATCTCTATACCCTTTTTATCTTTATTACATTTACTCTTTGACCTTTTTAACACTGCCTCTTTTTTCTGTTTATACTTTTAATCCGACTTTTCCTTATAACTTACCTTTTTATTTTCAATTTGTCTCATTGGATATGATTTTTATCCCTTTTTCAGCTTTTAATCCTATTATCTTTATTATATTAAAATATTTATCCAGGGCATAGACAGAAACTTCATTTAAAAGGTGTAAAAAGTTTAAAAACATCAAAAGTAAATTTAATCCAATATTTTAGTAAAAAAAAAGATGAAAAAGTTTATTAAGCTAAAAAGAATTAAATGGTTAAGAAGTGCATATAGCACCAAAAGGGTAAAAAAGGTAAACGCGGCAAAAGGAGGTTACTTAAAAGTGATCAAAATATGCTAAAAATATTATTACATACATTTATTTTTACTGCTTTTGTCCTTTTTGCATTATGTTACCTTTTTACCCTAAAATAATACTTTTTTTCCTTAATTTCCTGTTTTACCATTTTTAGACTTTTATTTTTTACCCTTTTTACCTATCCTGTTTAAAAAGCCTATTAGATTTATTTTTTACCCTTGTTGTTCTCTTTAACCTTTTCACTATTTTTACCTTAATTTATTTCTCCCTGGCAAAGTCGGGTACGTCAAGCTAGCTATGTATATATATACTTCGACCACTATCATGGGTATAGGTCACGAACTGGTAAACGACTGAATTAGATGATGTAAGTCACGAACTACAGCCTCCCTTTCAGAAGTTCTGAGTCTTAACACCTGGATCACAGACGTCAAGATCTACATCCTTCATCTCAGTCGTTCAGTACCTGCAACTTGTATCTCTGTCGTCCGAGTCTTACAATCTATATCTCATTCGTTAGAGACTCAAATCAAACAGCCTGTATCACTGTCGTTTGTGACATACAACCTGTATATCTGTCGTTCGAGACATACAATCTGTATATAAGCCATAAGAGACCTAAATTCTGTATTTTAGTCATTAGAGAACAACATTATGTGTCTCAGTCGTTCGAGACCTGCATTCTGTATCTTAGTGGTTTGCCAGTTTGAAATATAAAAACAAGCCAGGGATACAGTATACACTAGTACAAGAATGCTTATTGAACCAATCAACTAGATAAAATATGAACTACTCCTTTTAGTGAACTGGATCACTTTGAACTATTGTCAACAATTCCGTTTTGCCTATCTCTAATTTGTATGTATACATGCAATATTCTCTTATAAAAGTTCAATTATCAAAGAAAAAATCTTTTAGACTACAAACCTATTTTTTGCCGTGAATAATGATAACACTTTACTATATTATTATAGATTTTAATAGGTAATGTTAATATCTATAAAAATTGTTATCTGCAGATAAAACCTGACATATGAATACGTTAAAGTGGATCTATTAAATATCCTGTCATATTATGCCCCTTCCAATAAAATTTGGGTTGTATCTGAGGTTCTTCTTGAAGTCATCTCGCTTGATTCCCTTTAGTCTATGTGCGTACTGTTTTGACCTTTGTTTGGAGGGGGGTGGATGAGGGGAAAGAGACGAGATGACGCGGTTGGCGCCGAAACTTTTGAAGCGAGCTAGGACAAGTGGGGTCTCAAACGTGTCTGGCCAGTGGTGAAGGTGGGTGGCTGGGAGGGTGAAAGTTGGAGTGGAAGGGTCAAGCCCCATCTACAGATTCCGTATCCGTAGGTACGTAGTCCGTGGTCCATAAGAAATCATATTAATGTCTACACAGCTGGTGTCATTAATCACGTGACCGTGCCAACCAATGAGATAGTAAGAGGTTTTGTCCAATAACAAATTTGATCCTTTTTTTTAGTAGTGTGTCTTACTATTCGTTCAGGTTACACCCTTATGTACTAACTACACTAATGGTATTAGGTATTTGGAATGCTATATTTATAGGAATCGTCCCCGCATTTGCTTGGAGGGAGTACACTTGGCTGAGATTCGAGTCTTGGTCTCCCCGTCATCAGAAGTCTAATCTACTGCGAGAGCAGAGGATTAGACAATGCAGCCACCGAAACGGGTAATTTGACAATGTGGTATCGGTTTCTTACGGAACACGGATTACAAACTACGGACCTACTACGGATAAAGAGTCTGTAGATGTGGCTTCAGAAGTGGAAGAAAGAGAATAAAAACATGGGAGGGGGAGCCTAATTGTACATGTATGTTCACTTGTATCCTCACAAGAAAGAACTCCCGCCGCGAACGATACAAGGTGATAAATACCGTTATAATAGTACACGCGCACAGAACAGGCATCATTATTACTTGTTTATTTATATCTGAATATTGTATACCCGTCTTTAAGTACCTTTTTGACACAAAACACAAAGAAATAAAAGTCAATAAGGATAATCACACTATCGTGTGATATCTTACACCTTTTGAAGTGATTATAAATTAATGATATTTTGTTCTAGCAATCAATTTTAATTTTTAATTTAAAATAATGAATTATAAGGCAAACAAATACTAGGTTAATATGTAAAGTAGTTTGAAAGTATAGGATATACCGGGCATATCAAAATCAAGCTTAGATCGGGCAAACAGTTTAACTTTATTACACTATTTTAAGACCCCCAAAAATATCATTATATTTTTAAAATTGATTTTTAGTTGTTTTTTTTAGCACTACGTTATGCGCATATTTTTATTTATTATTCGATGTTCTGCCCTACGACAGAAACACTCCTTTTATCAATGATCTTAGACCTCCAACGCACCCTGTCCTCTACCTCCACCTTCGGATCCCAGAATTTTCTTCTTTCCTTCAAGTCATCTAATATTTGAATCCTCCTTCTTACTAAGCTTATCTTTTCCTCAACCTTTCCTTCTATGACATCGCACAGAAGACAGCTCCTCCTAATAATTTGTCCGATCTAGTTTTCTTTTACCGAAGAATCACATCCAAAATGGTTCTCTTCTTATCTACTCCCTCTTAGGACTTCTTCATTTGTCACCCTGTCTAACCAATTGATCTTCTCAAGTCTTCTTCCTCACCACATTTCAAAGCTTTTCAAGTATTTCTTTTCCATCTCACTAAGAGCCCAAGGTTTTGCTCCATACAGTGAGGTGGTCCAAATATTTCAATTCATCAGTTTCTTCCTCAGTTCCAAACTCAATTTGCTGTTTAGCAGTAACCTCTTTTAGTTGAAAGCTTACTTGTCCAACGTGATCTTCAGCCTAATTTCCTTGACATACTAAGAATCCTTTGTCAGCAGACTTCTCAGGTACTTAAACTGCTCTATGTTTTCCCACTCCTGGTTTCCAATTTCGATTTTCAGTGGTTCCTCATTATTTGAAATCACCATTACTTTTGACTTATTAATGTTGATCTCCATGCCATATTTTCTCCCTATCTTCATCAGCCGGTCTTTCATTTTCTGAAACTCTGTTTTATTTTTGGCCAGCGATGTTAGATCATTTGCGTATTTTATTATGTTGATGACGCATCCTCCTATCCTGAAATTGCCACGTCCCTCCAGAGATTCCCTAACCAGCAGCCACTCTTAATACAAGATGAAAAGACTGGGTGCCTCAATTCTCTTATTAATTTTGTATTTAGCACCTCGTCTTACTACCCGTTCGAGTTATACGCTTAATACTAATTACGCTAATGGATTAGGAATTGTGAAGGTTGAATTTAGAGGAAATGAACCCGCATTTGCGAGGAGGGAGAGTGAAAACCCATTGAGGACAAACACCCCCCCCNCCCAGTTCACCCGAACAATATTCAAACCTCGATCTCTCCGTACTTGGCAGTCGAGCTCAACATGACTAGCGCGTTAGCTAACTACACCATCGAGACGGGTCTCACTCCTCTTACTATTGCTACACATATGTAGGCCTACTAATTACGTGCATGTGTAAGGGATGAGGAAGGTTGAATTTGAATGTAGTGTACCCTCATTTACCTGGTGAGAGAGTGGAAAACCATCTAGGAAAAACAACCCCCAGTACACCCGACTGGGAGTTTATCAACCCGGATCTACCTACCCGTCATTGGCAGTCCAGTCTATAGCGAGAATGACGTTTTAGACCATGTGGCCACCGAGGTGGGTGAGGGGTGTGTCAAGGGTGGGATTTTCCTATATCGTCTTCCTTTCTCTCTTAACACAAATACAAGTACACTTCCTTTGAATTAGGTCTTCCTCATCCCCAACACATTACCGTTATTAGTTTATACGCGTTGTAGCCCGAAAGGGTAGTGAGACGCGTTGACAAAAATAAAGACTATCGTCTAAGTCAACAACTCTCGAATAAGTCACGTGCCTTTTCGGGGCTCATGTTCTTTAAATGGGTGCAGTTTTTATTTGTACAGTTCCGAGGAATTCCGATTAAGTTCTTGTAAAATTAGTAGTATTCCTAAAACACATCTTGCTTTTTATCTCCATTGTATTTGGTAGAGCTACAGCTTAGCGGTGGAATTTTACTTTTTTTAAAAAAAGAAGAGAAGCGTTCTCTTTCAAAGGTAATATGTAACTCGCTGACTACAGAAACACAAGTTAACACTGGAACAGCCCAAACACGGCTGATTAGCCTTTCTCGACCAAGTGCTGCCAAAAGTGAAGATATCCATAAAAAAAAAATCTAGATCTTATAAAAGTTAAGTGAACTATATCAGCACAACTTGATTTAATAATGAGTATTTTGTTCAAGATTTTATTAATTAGCCTTTTTAAAATGCACTAACTCATACTTTATTTAACGATTTTTGTATATTATATGGCGGTTTAATTCGGATTAATAGAATATTTAATATAAAAACAAAAAATATGTATTTATAGTCAAGATTGATGCTATTTTACTTTATTATTAGTATTATTATATAGGTTTTTTTTGGCACCGTGTCTTACTACCCTAGCGTATAACCCGAACGGTTAGTAAGACATGGTGCTAAATATTATTATTATCTCACTACCCGTTTGGGCTATACGCTTATGTACTAATTACTCTAATGGTTTTAAGGATTAGAAAGGTTATATTCAGAGGAAGTGTACTCACATTTGCGTGTAGAGAAATTAAGTAGAAAACCAATTTGGGAAAACCACCATCAGTATACCTGATCGAGATTCGAACCTTGATCTCCCCGTCATCAACAGTCAAGTCTACTGCAAAAGTAGCCCGTTAGATCACGTGGACACCGAAGCGGGTTATCTAAGTATTAAACCACCTATGTGATCTAGTGGTTATAGCTCATAGATGAAAATAGTTTAATTTAATTCTATAACTGCCCAAAAAATTACCTTGTTTTTAATAGGATTGTATATGTGTTAGATCTCTTATTTAAAAAAATAAAGAAATGCATGTCAAGCTGTTTGTTGAGTAAAGAATATTTTATTTCAACTACCTTTAGGTTTATATAATTTTCTTGTTTCCAATTTTGCTTCATCTAGAGAGAGTTTTTTTTTTTATACAATTTTAAAGATAAGTTGAATAAAACCAGATACGTGACGCACTTTAAAATGTGATCCATATAAAAAAGATAGAATGAACCAGAGTTTCAATCATTTCGATCGTGCAAATCAGTATTTGTTGGACGTGATCGATGTGTTGGTGCCAACGGATTATATGAAAGACTTGGTTTGGTCTCCTTCTATTCTTAAACCAACGCCTACCTCTTCCTTCCCATTTCCATCAAGTCACCGCTGACCTGTTAAAAACAAAAAATCAAAATGAAAAGACGGATTGACCTTTTATACCAAACGGCACCCCCTCCATATCGCCCCTTCCCCTCCTATCTTCCACAGGCACTTGACTCTGTCTATTCCGCCCTTACATGGTCTGCCACTAGCACGGTGCCAAACCGCATAAACTGTTTATTAGCAGACCATTATACAGGTAATAACTAACAACAATGACTTCATTTTCCGATTTCACTTCGAGCTTCTTTTATGCGCAGTCATAACTTGAACAATTTACCAGGCCGCGTAGTAAACTATAGTAAGAAGAAAACAAAAACGAAACATGTCACAAAGATTTTTTTTTCTATAACGCCCAATATTTGTGTATTATTTCTTACTATGGGTTTGCGAAGATAAGTTTTAAGGTGGGATGGAAGGGCGAGGAAATGGCCAGTGTTTTTTGCAGTTTTTATAGCAAAATATTTTTTTTTGGCCAAAACATTTAAAATATTGCCCAAACACAAATAAAGGGTTTAGTTTTCTTCACATGGTGATTTCAAAATTTCTTGAAGGTTTGTCAAAGATGTTTAGGAATTTAATGATAACTTTTTCTCGTAATTTAAAAAGTTTGTTAGATAATGCCACCATGCTCTTGACGGATATTCAACAACTGTCGAGATCAACATGTGGATAAAATTAAACTCTATGTTTGTATTTGAGCAATATTTGATTTATTTTGGCAAAAAACTGCAAAAACACTGGCCTTTTCTCACGTCCCCTTCCATACCACCTTAAAAAAATGTGAAGCAAACCTTTTTAAACGTGTGATTCAAAGTCAAATCCAAGGTTTTTGTTGTTTTTACAAAACACTAGATGGCTTTTGAATGTAGTTAATATAATCATAACATGGCTACCATTTATTTTCCCCACTTTTTGTCTTGTGGGATTAATCAATTTAGCTTCTGAGGGACTCACAATGTACAGGCTATATTCTTTGATGTTTAAATATTAGCTATTTTTATTACTACCGTGATTTGTCACCTTTTCAGGCTATAAACGGAGTATGATTATTACTCTAATGAGGTAGGGATGAGGTAGGAAGTATTTTAGAGGTAGTCTCTCCATATTTGCGTGGAAGGAGAGTGGTAAACGATTTAGCAAAAATAAAACTCAGCCCAATCAAGATTTGAACCCCTATCCCCCCGACTACAGCAGCCCGGTCCTACATTAAGATTGACGCCTTAGACCATTTGGCCACTGGAGCAGGTTATTCAATTGTATCCATGCTTACATTATGGATGCCATTTAACTATAGTCAGTTTTCTTTTTATTCGAGGTCTTTGACATTAACTTTCTAAGCTGACTGATTATATCAGGACATGGCTTATTAACTTTTATCTAGAACGGACACAACACCCAACTCTCGTCCATTGATTTATCACTGTGAAAGGGGAATCTCCAATTTCATTAAAGATAGATTTTCTGCCATGCCGGGAGTCTAGCCCGAGACCCGAAGCTGAGTAATGAGACGTGCTACCAACTGAGCAAAGGTGTCGGACTATGAAGAAAATTGATTTTTTCCCCCTATACTTCTCATTATTTATTTTTCATTCATTTTCTCCCTAGCATACAACCGCGTCTTAATACCCCACCGCGCTATCCTCGTATTTACACAATGTCGTTAGAGAGAAGAGAGCTAAAATGTATTAAAAAGTGTATCAGCATTTGCGGGGAGGATAACTGATAAGTAATTTAAGTAATTTATGAGAAAAACACCTTATAACACTTAACCGGATTTTAAAACTGACCTCCCCGTCAACGGCAAACCAGAAAAAAACACTACTGACGCCTTTTTCAATATTTCCTTCTTCATATTTCAAGAAGACATTTAATGGTTTCCCAGATATTTACGGACGTGAAATATAAGTTAGTTTGGATACCCCTAATATTAGATGTGTAACAGTAGGTGAAGTTAACAAATTTTAATTATAGTAATTATCGTGATCTCCTAAACATTCTAATAACAGGCTAGCGTTTATTGTTTTGTTTCCAAAGAGAGGATCAAAAACAAGTTTCTTGTATTAGCTTTGTTAAGACTTGTCAGCAGAGCTATCTTAGAAGTTTGATAGGAAAAAAAAAACTTTGAAAAATAAATGGTACGGAGCACCGTACAGTCTTTCGCTCGCCTTTATCTTAAATTATACATTTACTAAAAGCTCGGTAAGTTTTGTTAAACGAAATAATAGGTATATACGTTGTTGTAGAAACATTACACCTAAGATCATAAATTAAATAATATATAATGTTACTTACTTTATGGTATTAAGAACTGTGAACACTGTTACAGAAAAAATAAGAAAAGAGAAACATTTTTAACTACAAAAGAGCGTAAGAATCAAATTCATTTTCAAAGACACGAATTTATATATATATATGTGTGTGTGTGTGTATTTACTTGTATCTCAGAAATTCTTGGTTATATAAAAATATTTTTCAAATAAAATATTTGTATCTTTAATAGTAAAACAACTTTAAAATGATAATCTATTTTATATCTCAAATATTTGGCGAGAAATTATCAAAATTATAAAATAATCCCCTGTAAAGTACCCTGAAAGTCATTTTCGTAAGAAAATGATAATTTCCATCTTATTTATAGTGAGGAACAGTGTCTAAATATAATCTTTAATCAAAATTGTTAAGCGAGTTTTGAAAAAATAATGTTTTCTCTCTTTTCCTCATTAGTTAGCTACCCTTACTTTAGGTTTAGATGTCAAGTTCATAAAAACCCGCGGGAGGTGGGGGGACTTTATGAAAAACCCAGGTACCCGGTTTGAGCCCAATCAGTAAAATAGTTTCGGCTCTAGCCCGAGGGACAGATAAACAAACGGCATTCCGAAAATTACATTTTGGTTTCAGGGGGTCATGAAACGTCGACATTTATCAAAATCTTAAGTACGATATTATTTTGACGATCACAATACTTTCTCTTGCAGATGTCGAGAGAAAGTAAAAATACAAACCCAATATTTTGTGCGGTCGACTTTGATCATATTTTACTTTATTGTTAAAAGTGGCAGATACAGATCATATGAATTGACATAGGTAAAGGTAAAGCTATTAACAATTTCAGCCACCAGATAAAGCCCTTCCTAAAAAAATTCGACTTTATAGCTTTAAGGACTTTATGGTATTAACGCTGGTAGGGTGGAAAGGTAGGTTATCAGATAACAAGCTGACTGGTGTTAAAGAGATATTGGTTTTAATTTGTAAACACTTTGTCTTCAAATACACCCATAGTATTCAGAGTATTGAGAGTTTGAATGTCCCTTTCGACACAAAATAATGTTTTTAATTATGCATTATTAATTTTTAAACTATGAGCATATTATATTTCGTTTGATTAATTGTTATATAATAATTATATTAACAACACTAACAAACAGTGAAAAAAATTGGTCCGAGAAATTAGTAAAAAAAAATATATTTTTATTTAAATAGATGACTGTGGTAAAACTTGTTGCTAAAAAAAAGTATACGTTTGGGTATTTGGTGCCCCCGAAAAGTATATGTCTAATATAAAATTTTGGGATCATAAAGAGTCTAAGGTAAGTACCGAGCTGTGTCTCATCTATCTGACTCTATTACAAGAACAGTATAGTCAATCAGCCACGTCTCATCTATCTAACTATATTACAAGAACAGTATGGTCAGTCAGCCACGTCTCATCTATCTAGCTCTATTACAAGAACAGTATAGTCAGCCATCCACGTCTCATCTATCTAACTATATTACAAGAACAGTATGGTCAGTCAGCCACGTCTCATCTATCTAACTCTATTACAAGAACAGTATAGTCAGTCAGTCACGTCTCATCTATCTAGCTCTATAACAATAAAAGTATGGTCAGTCAGCCACGTCTCATCTATCTAGCTCTATTACAAGAACAGTATAGTCAGTCAGCCACGTCTCATCTATCTAGCTCTATTACAATAAAAGTATAGTCAGTCAGCCACGTCTAATATATCCAACTCTATTATAAGAACAGTATAGTCAGTCAGCCACGTCTCATCTATCTAGCTCTATTACAAGAACAGTATGGTCAGTCAGCCACGTCTCATCTATCTAACTCTATTACAAGAACAGTATAGTCAGTCAGCCACGTCTCATCTATCTAGCTCTATAACAATAAAAGTATAGTCAGTCAGCCACGTCTAATATATCCAACTCTATTATAAGAAGAGTATAGTCAGTCAACCACGTCTCATCTATCTAACTCTATTACAAGAACAGTATGGTCGGTCAGCCACGTCTCATCTATCTAACTCTATTACAAGAACAGTATGGTCAGTCAGCCACGTCTCATCTATCTAACTCTATTACAAGAAACAGTATGGTCAGTCAGCCACGTCTCATCTATCTAACTCTATTACAAGGACAGTATGGTCAGTCAGCCACGTCTCATCTATCTAACTCTATTACAAGAACAGTATGGTCAGTCGGCCACGTCTCATCTATCTAACTCTATTACAAGGACAGTATGGTCAGTCAGCCACGTCTCATCTATCTAACTCTATTACAATAACAGTATGGTCAGTCAGCCACGTCTCATCTATCTAGCTCTAATAGAAGAACAGTATAGTCAGTCAGCCGCGTCTCATCTATCTAACTCTATTACAAGAACAGTATAGTCAGTCAGCCACGTCTCATCTATCTAACTCTATTACAAGAAACGTATAGTCATTCCGCCAAGTCTCATCTATCTAGCTCTAATACAAGAACAGTATAGTCAGTCAGCCACGTCTCATCTATCTAACTCTATTACAAGAACAGTATAGTCATTCCGCCACGTCTCATCTATCTAGCTCTAATAGAAGAACAGTATAGTCAGTCAGCCACGTCTCATCTATCTAACTCTATTACAAGAAGTATTATCAATCAGCCGTGTCTCATCTATCTAACTCTATTACAAGAACCGTATAGTCAGTCAGCCGCGTCTCATCTATTTAACTTTAGTACAAGAACATTATATTCAGTCAGCCGCGTCTCACCTAATCTTTATGAAATTTATAACCTGAGACTGAAATAATAATAATAATAATTATAATTATTAGCACCGCGTTTTACTACCCGTTTGGGTTGTACGCACTTACGATAATGTGTTGTGGTAGGGTGATTCTGAGATGTAATGGAGGACTTATAGTTTAACGTGGGATCCGAACCACAGTTGAGGCCTGGCATTCCATACATTCACAAGTTGTGATTAATACACGTTTTGTCAGAGGTGAAGAAAGGATTTGGTCATCAGATGAATTTGTGCTGAGAACGAGGATTGAACACTTGACCCCCAGCATAGAAGTCTGACACCTTACCCCTAGACCACCAGATCACTATGCAGACTGAAAGATTGCATAGCAGTTAAAATTACATGACTTCAATATATCGTAATTATTGCTGAAAATTACACACTCCCTAGAAAATAAAATATTTAATGATCAAGTGTGATGTTGCATATGACTTAACTGTAGAATTGACTGAATTATACTTGTATATATAATTCTGACCCCACTTTGGTTAATTCTTCCAATATTGTTTCTATCACATAGACTTTACTCCTTCGGACGCTATTTAGGTGGCAGTAAAATTTCATCCCTCCCCTCTCCAGGACGAAACTCGGTCAAGGGGTAATTTTCTTGGAACGCAACTCGATACAGCCCTTAAATTATCCATTCAATTTTTCCTCCTTCCTCTCACATATTCATGTCCACCTCTTAATTGCCTTTGGTTTGATACTTTTTTATTTAAATTATTTAGTTTCGAGTTTTTATTTGTTATTATGACGCTAACGAGCGCTTTTACAAGAAAGAATTCTTTAGGTTGGTATTACACTGTCATATACTTTCATACAAGTTCTTTGATACAATAAAGGATGTATAGTTTTGACGATCCAGCAAAGATCTTTTATAAATTAATATATTTTAAAAGCTCCTCTAAAACATTATTACATTATAAAAGTCGGTGACCTGGCAGCCTAGGGGTAAGGTGTTAAACTTCTGTGCTGGTGGCCGGGGTTCAATCCTCAGTCACGGCAAAGATTTATCTGATTACCAAACCCTTCCTTCACCTCTGACAAGATATCGTGTGAATGTGGGTAGTGCCAGACCTCCACCGTGGTTCGGATTCCACGTTAAACTGTAGGTCCTTCATTTAATCTCACAATCACCCTACCATTAGCGTAAGTACGGGTAGTAAGACGCGGTGCTAATAATAATAATAATAATAATACATTATAAAACATGTACTAGGCTTTTATAAAATAAAACAGTAAAATTTTAAAAAAACACGCGAAAGAGTAATAAAAGATTATTGGACTATGTGAATAGAATATAGTCTCAAAAGACATAAACTCTACATTTATAACTTTTTCTAATTGTGTAATTTTTCCTTCAGTTAATAGAAAAACTTTGGGGAATAATTTTTTTTTTTTAATTTTCACGCTCAATTCATACATATATTTGCCATGATTACGGATATTAAATTTAAGGTTCTTAAAGCATGGAATTGGTTATTCATATTGTCCTCTGTCCAATGTACAAACTTTGAAAGAAATGTAATTTATTGTATTTACTAATTTTCTTCAAAGACGACCTCAATTTCTTTTGAAATAAATAATTTACTTTTATCAGAGAAATACATACTTAATCTACAGCACTCATTTCTGCACTTAGAAAAGTACGCCACCTATCCCTCTCTTGAGCTAATTTCATCCAGTCTATCTAATTATTATTAGAGAAATACATATGTATATTTTAAATATACCAGTGTATTAACCCCCTTAAATCCAAATAACGGTACATAATATGAGTATTAGAGCATGAAATTAAATATTCTAGAATAAATATGAATATAATAATAATTAAATAAATTAAATATGAATATTTTGACAGATGTAACAGTCACTTTATTTAATAACACGTCCTAACCGTATTAACTTTTTTGATAAGGGTGTTTTGATTATTAATTAAATAAAATTCTTCACTGACAGAGACGGTAGCGTATCTGTCTACTAAAATAAGAGTCCCGATTTTGATTCCCGGCATGACAAAAAAATGTATCATCCGTGAAATGTGGGTTTATCCCTTGACAATGACGAATCAACGGCTAGGGACTGGATGTTGTGACTATCCTAGTCTTAAGTTTATAAGTCATATGGAACTAGCAAGCCAGTAATAGAAAATATTTGGTTTGAATAAATACTAATCCAGAAGACAGGTTGGAAACAGTGATGAATGTAAAGTAAAATCTTAGGAATTAGTGTAAAGAGGATGCATTATAATAAACTTGTAATCCAAGCTCTAGAATTAGAGGGATTCAATACAAAATACAACAAATTTAATGTTACCAAAAATTTAGAAAAATAGGAGTG
>CABEEJ010003754.1:0-41102 GCA_901482245.1 Timema douglasi
TATTGCTCGTAAAGAGAGTCGACGGTCGGGGACGATATGACGAATCTCTTTCAAAGGGAAAGAAAAGATCCAGAATCCCAGTGCTGAGCACCTTGATCCCTGTGGTAGACCCCTTCGTTGTGTTCTAGGAGATGATCTGACTTGTCCTATCCTTACAGTGTACGATCTATTCTGAAATAGATAGCTTAGCCAGTAACACATTTTGCTAGAGCAACCCAGGCGAAAAAGTTTATCAAATAACACAGAATGCTCGACATTATCGTACGCAACCTGTATATCGAGGAAAAAAGCTGATACAAATGAGTTTTTCGATAGAGCAATTTGAATATCAGAAACTAATATAGAGAGGCCATTAAGTGTGTAACGTCCTTTTCTAAACCCAAATTGCATTGGATTAAGGAGTTCATTCATTTCCAAAAATCGTTCTAAACGGGATTTAAATAAGTGTTCCATGATTTTACCAAAACAGGACGAAATTGCAATAGGCCGATAAGAGCTTGTTAACTCTGCGCTTTTACCCGGTTTTAGAATAGGAATCAGAAAGGATTTTTTGCATGCCGTTGGTATTCCCCCCTCCTCCCACAGAGAGTTAAATATCTCTAGCAATGCACGTTGAAAAACAGACGACAATTTTGTCAACATACCATAGGACACATTGTCTAGGCTAACCACCGTGTGTAGCACTCGATTCAACGCTGACCTTAATTCACTACCAGTAAAACGTTTATCGAGCTCCGCAACACCCAAATTGGGGAATTCCAATGAGGAACACATAACTGAATCCGGTATCACCCTACAAGTGAATGACTCTCCCCATGGCTCTAAGTCAACATTAGGGATCCCAAAGTTTGTAACAATACACTTGAATCATTTGATTTTATACCAAACCTGTGTCAGAGATACATCGGGGGAAAGATACTCGCAATATAACCACCAAGAATCACACTTCACACGTAGCAAATGTAACGATGTTCCAAATAACAAATATCTAAAACCAACAACCCGGTAATATGGAGGCTCTACACTCACCAAGGCTCACCAACTCTCACCAAGTCTGATCGAGACCTCTCCCCGTCGAATGGGACACACGTGCACGCAACAACACATCCACTCCCGTGGCTTGGATAAAGAAGACTGACTGAGACGCGAACCAAATCAGCACCTCGGCCAGCTCCTAACAACCCAGTTGTCAACATGACTTCGCGAACATCCGCTTCTGGGATGTTCGAGTTTGGCCGAGTAATTACTGGGATGTCCGTGATACGCCCTGAGCGCTAGTCTTCACCCTTCTTTTTGTTCTATGTGTTTCCCTTCCTCTCCCCCTCTACTGAGAACTTCTATGACCTGTTTGTGCTATATAACAGCAGGTGTCATTTTGTATGGTACTCATTGTATCACTGGCTCTTACCAGGTGAGGGCGCTGGTTTATTACTAATATTTGGGGATATTAATCAAAATTCTCTTTGGCTTTAAGTATGGGGTGTAATATTATTCGAAATTACTGTTTGGCGCTTCTTTTCATGTTTATGAATGGGGATTTTAATTTGGTTTGACGTGGATGAACCACGGATTCATAATAGTAACTTTCTAGGGGAATTCTTGTTAGACTTAGTACACCTTATTAACTGTAGGTGCGCCCGAGCCTTTATCTTAGCGAATCTTAGTAATCGTTTGATATAATATTGGGTATTTTTAGACGATATAAGTTCACTGAGTAATGAAGGTATTTTATATGGAATTGTTAGATTAGGTTATCATGAGCGCAACGGGAGTTTGCGGAACTTATTGTACACATATAAGACTTATTTATAATATTAGGTTATGCTTCGTTACTTAGGATTAGCACTCAACGGCCATTGTTGGGATCTCTGTTTAAAATATTCGGCCGCTAAATCATGTATATATTTATAGGAATGTAAAGATAAATTTTATGAGCACTTTATCTTATATATTTAATTTAAGCTTCAGTTAATGCTATGTGCACTTAAAACTAAATATGTCAGCCATCTTGTGTTTATGGATGTAAGCGCGCCCTTGGGCGGTAAATTTGAATCTAAACATCAAACATTCACTCTAACGTCCCCCCTGTGGGGCGGTTAATATTTTGTAAGTCATAGTGGCTCAGTCAATATTTTTCCAGACTAAGCGTAGGCTCATTAAGCCTTTAATGTACTATTGTATCAACTCTATTATTGTAATTTAACTAACTGAAATAAAAACTATGTTTCTCTTGTGACCTCATGGTTGTTATTCGATCACGCTTCCTGCGCTCAATATGGGCGTCACACAAAGTTCACAGCGTAACTGCTGCCATACGACAGTAGTTTTCATAGTTAATCAGGCTAAAATTTTGTTTTAAAATATATAATGATAACCTCCTTTGAGCAATCGCTTTAGAACATGACTTTGTCCACCACGGGCATCGTTTAATACTCCTATGACCACCACTATTTGAGGTTGGTATTGCCGCATCAGCTGAGCACTGTAGCTTGTTAACAAAGTTGTACTGTACTACAGGATCACGGTCCACTGCTAAATTTTGAATTTTTAACTCCACTTTTATCGAATATAATTCCCAATTTGCTTTTTTGTAGTTGCGTGACCTATCCAGAGGAACGATTTTATAGTTATATGGAACTTGAGCTGCTATTGTCAAAATAATTGGCAAATGATCACTACCCATGGAGTCGCCAATCGTATCCCAAGTTAAGTATGGTGCAAAATTAGGGGATGCAAAAGTAACATCTGGGCACGTGTTAGAATATGGAGGTCTATTAAGTCGTGTAAACTTCCCTGGATTTAATATAACAAGAGGTACCACCGCTAAGGTTTCATGAATCTTTATCCCATAACAATCTATGTAAGGGGAGCCCCACAACACATGGTGCGCATTCGTGTCCACGCAGATAATAACCGGGGATGGTAGACCTCCGACAAATTAATCTCATAAATTATTATCTAAATTATCTGGTGTAGTGTTGTATAAAGATATAACTGAAAATGTCCTGCCTGCGGAAAATATTTTTACCCCTACAAACTCCCAAGGATATTGAAAATTGCCCGATGTTATTTCAACAGATACAATGTCCAACCTAATTAAAAGCGCGACACCTCCCACTCGGGCAGGCCTATCAGACCTAAATATTTAAAATCTATTTATAACAAAATCATCCTGGTACCTCAGCCAAGTTTCACTTAACGCTACTATATGGATACCACGAGAAAAAATTAATTGCTCAAGGTCAGTTTTTTTGTTCCTAATGCTTCTATAATTCCATTGTATCATAAAAAACCATAAAAAACACAAAAAATAATAATATATTTACTTAACTCAGACAAGACTTCCTTGGACACCACGACTTGCTTTGATTCTAGCAGTTCTACGATTATGGCTAGTAAAGCGTCGCACATCACTTAACAACTTTTGGATTATCCCTGTTATTGTTGTCATTAAACTTGGCAGATATAACTCCCCTGGCGCTGAGGAAGCCACGGTTAGTAGGAGCGATACAACTTTAGAAACCATCTGTTCCACCCCCTTACTTATGATGTTGTCTAATGTTCCTTCGATAGAGCTTCCTGATGAATCCACGTCCATATCCCCAACAACCTGTTCCGGGTAACTCGAAAGAGTCGCTGCGTAGGACGTTACATTGCGTGGCCGTATTGGCATATTTGGGAATTGAGAATTGTTCATGACAAATTGGGACCCCCTGGTTGCATAGCGTGACTTGTAGGAAAAGTTACTGTCCACAGACTGACCAGCTTCCCGGTTCGTTAAATTGCGACGAGCCAATGTAGATTTGATTTGACGCTGTCGCATCCCCTCAGGACACGTTCGGTCGGTCGCCAAATAATCTCCCCCCCTCCCCCACAGTGAACACATTTTAGGGTTCCTTGTAGACATTTTTCTATGAGATGACCACCTCCACACTTTGCGCACCTATGCCCCCAACTACGACAGTTGACAGCGAGCGAGATGTGCAAAACGTAAACAATTGTGACATTGCGTAACTGGATAAACATAAGGCTTGACTTCCACCATAGAGAAACACATGACGACATAAGATGGTAGCTCTTTGCCCACGAAAGTCACTGTTATTGTACCAGAGGGATCAAACCGGTTAGGTGTATAAGGATTGCGCCTATTGAAACGTCGTACCTGCAATATTGAAGATTCACTTTCTATTTCTAACTCTTACTTAATAAATTCCTCCGAAAAGTCTAGTGGATTATTATGAATAACTCCTGTCCGATGTTCATTACGACCCACCCTGTCAACTGAAACCTTCAAAAAATCATGCAGTTCCCTATCTGCCATAATCCTTAATACATAATAATTCAACAACAATTTGGTTTTTCCCTGCCGGAACAATGTTAGCTACACTCTTATACTTAGGAAATAGTCCCTTTCCTATTCTCATTGGGTGCAGATTCTGAATGTTTAGTTCCAATGTATTTGAAAATGTAATTTTGTACGGCCCTGGATTAGAAGAATTGAATACATCCTCTATTTATACTGCTACACTGTCAACTGATACAATTGTCCCAATTTGACTCTCCTTAGCTTTATCTACTTTGGCTACGTTGGCCGACGCCTGTCCCGTTGGTTTGACCACAACACGCCCTACATTAGATTTCGCTTTCTTCATAATTTGATTATTAGGGTGATCTTGAACGACCCACTTTAGAACCTATGGTACTGGTGTAATGAATATAATTTTTACAGTGATAATAAAAAAATATAATAATATCTGACCGGGAAAATATCAATCTTTTTAACCTCGGTTCATTCAAACAGTGTAAGAGATATCTGAGTATTCTCTTTACCTATATACTTGTGTTTTAGTTGGGCACCACCCCTAGTATCTAGGGGGAAAATAATAGTCATAAAAAAAACTTTACCTCGGCTATCCATTCAGTGGCACGACGACTCTCAACCTCGGGACCTCTGGGTGAACTTAAAGCTTAAAAAACCATGACCAATATAGATAAAAAAAATTGATTGTTGAAGAAAAAATGTAATTTAGGCTACAAATAAAAATGAATGTATGAAATAACCATTGTTGGCACTTTTGTGAATTTATTGTTGTTTTCCTTTTGTCCACATCCAAATAATACCTATGGAATTCCGGTTAATTATAATTCTAAATTTACAAGGTATAGCACAGTATTGTTGAAACCAAAGGAAGAGAAAAATATATATATATATACAATCAGTAAAATCAATAATTAGACATAAAATATAATGTTAATTATTTTGTTGTATTAGTTTGTCCTTCTGGAAGTAAATAAGTTCTGACTTATTTAGGAAAGAGAAAATAAATGATTACAATAATCAAAAGTTGAAGAGTTGGTTTGACCTCACCCATGTATAATTAGTCCATACTGAAACACCATCTTCATAAATGTGTTTCACTTCGAATTCTTCCACAATTTACTTGAGCATAAATATTGTAGCTCTCACACATACTCTTAGCTTCCTTTTTTTACTACTTTCACTTTAATCTTCCACCTTTGAACCACTATTAAATAACTGGAATTGGGAGCCCACATCCATTTGGCTCCATGTTGGACCACCAACCAGAAAGAACTCCTCACTACTATTTTAAAAACCTTCCAATCTTTATTCAAATTTAAAAATGTTCTATTCCAAGTCCAAAGAGAAAACAAACTATATATAACTAAAAACGAAAATGAATTGTTGGCTATAGACTAAGGAGAGAATAAACATGAAATGTAGGTTCAATATAAATATTTAAATATAACCAATTGAATATGAATAATGTTTTAAAGAATTAAATGTCTATTTCCTTCTGTCAAAATTTGAACAGCCCGCTTGATTTTTCTTCCTTCCTTCTTTCTTTCCAAATCAAGAGGTCCTCCACTCATTTGTTTGATGGCACTGCGCATGCGTTAAAACAAATATGGCCGACCTTCAAAATAAATACAGTCAATCACACTTCTTAAAAGGATAATTAATATGCTTATTAAAAGGTAAGTGTTCTTCCTTAAATCAAAATTCCTTATTTAAATTATTTAAAACAATGTTTTACGTTGTTCCCTCCGTCCTTTTACTTAATTTAATATATGTAAACATTGTCATTAGTTAGGCTGGGAACCAGCTGGCGAGCTTCGAAGATTTCACGCGAAATTAAATGGGAAAATAAATTAGAAATAGTTCATAAAAGTAGAAAAAAAAATATAGGGAAATACAAGGTAGGGTGGCAAATAACATAATACTGGATTGAGAATTTTGTCGAATAGTTGAATATAATTCTGTCATAGCAGAATCCACATCGCATTCGTCTCCGGATCCCACAACACTATTATCCACGTCATGGTTCAAAGCAGCACAAGGCACGACCATCCAGCAACGATGCCAAACATCGACTCTCTATGTGCCTTTTATTTAGTGTATATGACGTGTCTCTGTATAGCTAATGGTGATTTCTGGTGTTAAAGTTTATTGTTGCCACACTGAGCATATCCTTTTTTCCCCTAAAATAAATGCTTATGTGGCTGTGGAAATATTCTGTCAGTTCTGTAAATGTTATTATTTTATGTGTATGCTTTTAAACTTTCCAAATAATCCAACATAACAATAAAAAAAAGCCTTATTAATAATAATGGAGATATAATTCACAATTTGGTTACTATTTATTGATACTTTCATATATTGATTCAAAAATAAATGTCACTAAAAGAAATATATTTAAAGTGTGTAAAACCAATTTTAAATCGCAATTAGATCTTATGATGGATAATGAATCGTGAAAACTAGAAGATCTGAAAATAGCCAGTGTGTATGCACTATATTTTTTATAGTCTCAAGATATTTTATTTCCATAAGCTAGCAACACTTAACTAATTCCAAAATAAAAATGGTTTGTTGATACAATATAACAATGAGCAGACGATCTTGACCGTCCATTAAATTAAATTACAATGCAAATGACACAATTATATTCCAAGTGGTGCATTTTACCATAAATTGGTAAAATATCCTTAATAATTTTAGCTCAAAGTTAATTAATGTTCATTTAGTTTATATGGTACTGTAGCATTATTGCTAAGTAGAATTAAAATATATTATATAAGATTATTTAACTGTACATTTCCACAGTGATTATATGATATTAATTGTATTTTAAACTGTATGTAGTGACTAAAATATCTATAAATGTCACAATTTTAAAACTAAAACTTATTTTGGTTTATTAATTTAAATTCGCCATTGAAAAGAGTTTATCTAATACGATTTGTTTTGGAATTCCTCAATGTTTAGTGTGAAAATATTACTTTTAGAAAATTCACATATTAAATTAATAAAAATCAACTTAAAATTTCCCTCTATTTATGAAATGTATTATAGGTCACATATTTGTTTTATTTAACTAGAGACACCTTATCTGTATGTCTTGAAATGGTCTATTATAATACATATTTCCCCGGTTGTTTTCTAATTATTTGTTCCTTAAGGCGCCTACCACTAATGCTCCCAGAAATTATGTGTGTTATCTGACCTTAAGTCAAACAAAGTGAGGTCAGCTGGTATTGAACTGGAAGCTATACATACTTTAATCTTATCTCCTGTTTGACTACTATTATCATAATGAGTTTAAAGATATAAAAGCAGTCCTGACTTTGACGACTTCCTGTTTTTTGAGTTAAAGTTTTGCAGATATAGCCTGCCTAACAAGTTTATAGTTTGGTTGGAAAGCTACTGCCAAAGAGAAGGGTTCAACAGTCATTCGGGTTATATAATACACTTATGGGTAAGGGATGAGAAAGGTTCAATTTAAAGGAAGTGTATCCAGACTTTTGTGGAGGGAGAGTGGGAAACCATTTAGTAAAAACCACCCTCATTATACCCAAGCAGGATCGAACCATGAGCTTGTCATTGGCAGTAAATAGTCTATTGCAAGAGTAGCACCTTAGACCATGTAGCCACTGAAGTGGGTCATTAGTGTCATAGAATTCTTCATATAGAACATATACAAATTATTTTCTTTGTCACATTACAATATACTTATATTTTGCTGTTATTATTACTAAAAACTTAAGATGACGATGGGGCATAGAATAATATTTTACGACTATTCAAAGTTACTAAAGTTTGTAAATTATTAGCCATCTATGCTGACACCTCTTGTGGACCCTTTCGACGCTGTGGGAGACAATGTGTCAGCCCTCGTTTTCACCGGTATCGATAGGAGGGGTTTGTGAACCAGACTTGAGGCGCGGCACAAGAAGTCGTTATGAAGGGGTTGTACGAAGAAGTCACTCAGGATGTTGTCACACAAGTCTTTATTCAGGACTCTAATTCCACCCCTTGGTTGGTTCGGTTACACAACTGTACATAAAAAGAAACCCCATCTCCATTCCCGCGTGTGATAACATCGCAATGACCCTGACTCATTCTCAACAAGCCCAGAACCGAGAGCCAACGGCTCTTAAATGGCCGACGTGCATGGACATGAGTTCAAAACCAGAGTGAGTGGACGAGCCACGCAACCCGACGCTCCAGGCGTGTCAAGGCCGTGCGCAGCCAACCGTGCATGGCAAGAAGGGACAGGGGGAACGGGCTAACTTTGCTGCGCGCGGCCCCATATATAAGGGCCGAGGAACTCGGCACAAAACCAAACCAACAAAATCACACAAAAACCTAATTATTTAGGAACAAGCTATTGTGATCAATGTTCTAGTAGGTCCAGCTGCGTTTCGGTAACTATGATGTAATCAAAATATTATTTTGTAAGGTTATTTGTAAATTTTTATCACTATCACTGCTAATTGAAATTTTAATTTATTCACACATGGAAGGTTGAGTTAGCCCTAAGTTCCAAAAAATACATTTATAATTATCTCTTCTTTAAAAAAAATGACATTACTTATCTTACATTTTATAATTTTATATGGCTTAAGTTTTTAAGAGGGCTTAGTTGTATTTGATAATATGGCTGACTGATACCCTGACAGGTAAATTAATATGTTTAATTTTGTTAAAATAGATTTTAAAAACTAATATATATATATATCTATATATATATATATATATATATTAATTTTGTTTAGGAGAAAATCTTGTTTTCTTCATATGATAAGTACCTACTAACACCACCATTGGTAATAGATACTATAAAAAAACTCCATGACTTGAGTTTGTGATTGAACTACATCGACCAGGTGGCAGCCACTGTTAGTAATGAAAGTGCTAAAATTTCCAGATAGAGGGTGTAATGTGGTCAGCACAAGAAACTATCTATTAATTCGTCCTCATGAGCCTTAGATTTATCTAGTTTCAAACCCATTGCTTCACAGAAAATTTCTGGAAGTGCCAGGGACTGAGCATAGGATCTCTAGCCAGGAACTCTGGCTAATAGACCACAGTGTTAATATAGCTGCATGTCATAAAGTGTATACAATTATCATAATAATTTATTGAGGGAAAAACACAGTTATCACATATACCACTGTATTTAAAGTATAATGTAAGATTATGTTGTTAGGTGTAGGGCAGTTATTTTGTCCATAAAAGTTGGAAAAATCTTTCATTAGACAATGTAGAAAGAGTTTCTCTAGATTTAATTTTTTTTTTTAATGTTCCAGATGATCCTTGATAAAAGAATGGAATGATACAGGCCTACATTTTACTAAATACTTCACTATATCATACAAATTTAAAACATGGCACTAACCTTGAATAAAATTTGGCTACTCATACCTATAATTTCAGCCGCAACTGCATGGTTATACTTCTTGGTGTACTTTGCTCCATCTGTTGATGGTACACTCAAGGTAACTGAAGATTTTGTTTTAACTCTAGAAAATATCATCACCACCTCATCCATAAATAATAAACTAATTACGTTCAACCCCAACATTTTTCTAAAAACATTTTGTGTATGTATAGCATTATTTTGATATATATACAAACACAAACACACACACAAATAAAGAATCTAGTCCAAATGTAGGGCTTTTTTATAAAAGCCCTACATTTGGACTAGATTCTTTAACTTTTTTTTTGTTAGAAGAATTAGGCTTACAAAATTATTAAAACTTTGTACCTACCTGGAAGTATTTTAGCATTTAAACAAGTTATATTGTAGTCTAATAACACACTAGTGTTTATTTATTGAATCATCTTTACTTAAACCAATCAGTGATGGCAGAAAGGAGGGGGAGGGGACGCATTGTTTTCTGAATTTATTTTATTCCACTCTGATATTTTCAAATATGAAACTGAAATTTGAACTGGCTTCAAAATAAATTTAATAAACAAAATAAGAACTGTACAAAGTTAAAATTATTATACAGTATAACCTCGATCATCTGGACTAATTAGGACCTAGGCTAGTTCATATAATTTGAAATCCTGATGATTTAACTTATAGAAGAAAATAGGATTTCACACGAAGAAAGTCCCCAACTGTTTAATGACTGGTGATGGGCAGGGACCATCCTGTTAAGTGAGATGTTACAAAACCACCTTCCTCTCTCCGCCCGTCTTTTGCAGATACACTTTGCCAACTTTCTCCCACTGTGCCGACTTATTTGCTTGGATGCCCCTTCTTTACTGTTGTGGTTCATTTTTTATACAAATTGAATGTCTTAAACTGATAATCATTCTTTGGGTGTCTTTAACCAATAGGCATTCTAGCTACTTCATACTTATAAAATCTTAATTTAACAAAAATCGCCACTGCCATACAAATCTGGATACAACCGGTGTCTGGATGATCCGTGTTCTACTGTATTTATTTGGAAGGTTGGTTCAGGGACAGATTATGATCATTTTACAAGTTTTAGCGCCACCCAATCACCTATTAAAGAACCATTATAAATATAGGGAAAGGTGTTGCTTAAGCATTTTGAAGCATCTTTTAAGAGTTAAAAACAAACATTCTATGTTGAGTTTTGATTAAATGCATATATTTAAAAATGTATGTATGCCACACAAGCCAAGGCTCTTAAATAAACCCTTAAAAATATATAATAAAATGTGTTGGTACACAATTGAAGATTGACGATTATTATAAATACTAGCCACAAAAGTTACTTTATTAGCAGTGTGTGTGTGTATGTGTATGTGTGTGTGGGTGTAGCAAGAGAGAAAGACAACTTTGATGGGCTTGGGGTAAAGTGCTCGCCTCAGGACCAGATATTCATGGTTTCAACCCCAGCTGTGGTCAATGGATTTTTCCTGAGCGCTAAAAATCCGTATCCCAACTTCCTTGGGCATATAAAAGAACCCTAAAAGGTTTGTAAAAATACCTCTACCAGCAGAATTGATATTCTCTTTCACTTATAAAAAATCTTGTGCACTTATATAATCAGTTGGTTCAGAAAGTGCACATGAAATATCTCAAATTTTGAAAAAAAATTGCAGTATGACTAAATAATAAGGCTTACCGCCATTTAAAGATTATATAGTTGCTCTTGTCTAAATTCATTGTGAGGTTATTTATTCTAAAGCAGTTAATAAGAATAAAATCCTTAATATCCATAGCTTTTAATAGTCTCCACGGCTTGTAACTCAAACAAACAGTAAGATGCGATGTTAAAAAAAATTAGTCCCTACTGTAGATGGATTATAAAAAAAAATGTATCTGTATAAAGTGGAATATGTTAAAAAAATATTATTTGTATAAAATCATTTAAATAGATAGTAAAAAAGTTGTCAAAGAACTTATATTTGTGGAGTGCCACAGGTATTTGTTGCTGTAGATGTATCCTTAAGAATCCCCACTATACACATTAATAAACCAAACTGGTAGGCCTATACAGAGTTTGTTTATTTCAGCTAAAGTTGGAGTTCCCATCCAACTTAAAGGAGCTTCAGAGCTTGGCTCAAGTGCTCAAGGAATATTCCAAAACCCACTCCTTGTATGTACTGGTATTATTTAGCAGTGCCTATGTGTACAAGCAGACGTTTAGCATTCCAGGATCAGTTTTTCTGGTAAGAGCATGTTGCATACTCTTTAGAGCATTTCAGTTTTTATAATTCCTAAACAAACTCTAGGGTTTTTTGGTGGAAGTAATAATTACTTATAAATTTATACATACTTTACTATGGAACGGTATTAAAGTATTATATCTGCAATAAAATTGTAAGTGATATAATTAAGTATGCCTACATAAAACAATTTTTTATATTTATATAGAGAGAGAGATTTTTTTTTTTTTTTGCAGATGCAATGGTACTTCTCTTAGTAGAGAATAAAATGAAGGAATCAATGTAATACTTTTATCGTTCAGACTGCAAAATTGTATTTCTTCCAGACCAGCTTTTAATACATTTAAAAAACCCAGCTTCGAAGTGCACATGTTTATGCAATGGGGCTAATTTTAAAATTTCTTTTTTCTGCATGCGGTAGATTTCACAAAAGGCTCATGACAAACAAGCTCTTCATTTTATTAATGTAGATACAGCTAGCATTATAATATTATTAAAGATAGAGAATGCGGCAAAGTACATAGGATCTCCTTAGTTAGCACTTTACAAAATTGATATTTTAGGAGAGGCGTACGATCCAATTTTCATAGGAAGACACCTAGAAAAATTACTAGATCTACTTTCAAGTATGAATACAAGTCATGTAATTTGTAGCTGTCATTTTTAATAGGTATTATTAAAACCTATAAAATAGCACCAACAATATGGTGAAATCTTATCGATGTTTGCTAAAAATTTATATAAATATATGTTTGTGTTTTCTTAAAGGCTATTTTTATGAAAATTAACCAGATATATTATGTGTTACTTGAATATTATATGTTTTTACAGAATTTGCTGGCGGGAGCACTCTTTGGTGTTAACATGGGATTCCCACTTTGCTGTGTGCTCACAGCTGCTGGGGCTTCCTTCTGTTACTGGCTTTCATTCTTGGTGGGCAAAGAAGTTGTTGAAAAACACTATCCTGATAAAATACAATATTTTCAAAACAAGGTAATCACAATGGAGAAAAATTGAAAATATTTAGCACATGTGTGTGTGTGTGTGTGTGTATGTGTGATACCAGAGAAAATTGTATTTTGTAAAAAATCATAGGATTTGGGTGATATTGAGCATTATTTACCATATTTCTTCAATTGTAAGACACACCTTAAATGTTCAGTACCACCAACATATAAAAAGCTTTTACTCTACAAAAATAATTAAAAATAAATTACCCTAAATCAAATAAATATTTTAGTTACAAAATTCAATTTACTAACAACAATAGTAGGCCTACTTTATTTAACAGTAGGTATGTTAATTCATCACTTCTTTCTGACTCATATTGGTATGACTCTCCTGAGCCATAGATATTAAGAGTATAGTTCACATTCAGAGTCTGATTTCTTTGAGCCATCTTTATTATCGCTTAATATATCGTCTTCTGATCCATCGAGAGCGTGGGTCAAAAAAAATATGAAGAAATATGGTAATAGAAAAAAAAAGTATAAACTAATCAATACAAATAGAAAGTATGAAAAAAAAAATCAACACATACATTTATTTTTTTAAATTGACACCGACTAATGCACAAGATATACTCCATTAACTGTAGGAATTACTCTCTGAAAGGTCTTTTTTTCCTACCGATATCCTACTATATAATAGATTTCTGGTAGGGAAAAAGCCTTTCAGAAAACAATTCCTATGCTGAACAGACTTTATGTTTGTTTGAGGCAGGTTGAAGAGAATTCTCATCAATTGGTTTATTACTTACTATTCCTGAGGATGTTTCCAATAACACCAAACATGCTTATAAACCTGATCTCGCCTCTTATTGGAATTCCTTTCAACATGTTCCTTGTTGCTGTCTTTATAGGTAAGACATAATTATGTTTAGTATAATGCATGCCCATTTAATTCTCTTTAATGGTATTAACAACTTAAAACAATTTTAAAGAAGCGTAAACCATCTTGTGGAACAGGTTGGTATTGCTCTCTGACCTTCTGGTTCAGAATCAGGCAACTTATCCATTGCTTAAGTTATTCATTCAAGGCCATAGCCAGCCAATAATTTATGGGGGGTAGGGGGCACATCCCCCAATTGCTGGAGGCTAAAAAAAATTATGAATGATAAACCTCTGACAAGAAATCTTGTGAATGTGGGGAATGCCAGGCCTCCACCGTGGTTCGGATTACACGTTAAACTGTAGGTCCTCCATTATCATCTCACAATCACCCTACCATTACACATTAGTGTAAGTGTGTATAACCCGAACGGGTTGTAAGATGCGGTGCTAATAATAATAATGATAAACAGTTCTAGAAGCTAACTGAAGTATTTTTTATTGCAACATAACCCCCTAACTGCCGAAGTCTAGGAAAAATCTATATATTTAAACACCTATAGAAGTTCTCTAGTAAAGTGTTTTTTAGAGTAACATAGCCCCCTATCTGCTGAAGACAAGGAAAAATTCTAAATATAAAACACCTCTAGAACCTCTCTGAAGTGCACACAGCCCCTTAATTTGTACTTGATATTGTTTGAACCATAAATAAAACTAAATATATTTTGTTAATTAAATTTCAGACTAAGGGGGGTTCGAACCCCCTCCCGCCCCTCGATTACAGCCTTGTATTCATGTATGACCCACTAACAACAGAATAAATAGTGTGCACTATACATTTTTTAAACATGACTCACTTCAAAAATGAAATGAGGGTTCTTTTTTATGCCACAATCAACATGGGACCGACGGCTTTATTTCCCCTTCTAAAGGAAGCTGTGCTAGGGATTTTTACCGCTAAAAAAAAATCCGTTTATCCTGGCTAGGGTTGAACCCAAGAGCATTGAGCACTTTGGCCCAAGACTACTTAAGTCGACAACTTGGCACTTATTTTAAATACAACGGTTAATGTATAGTTAAAATGGAAGATAAAATTGTAACATTATAGTTTGTGAAGCTGATTTATCCTTTTAACAATGATCCAGCCCAACCCTCTTTTCCAAACCACCTTATTGTGGAAATTATTTCAGTGATATTTAGTTGTGTTTGTGAATTTCTTGCGATTGTAAAGTTGCTAAACCTTCCTGTTAATTAAGGTTAAAGCTGTATCTAAATATCATATTCTTTGAATTGAAAAATAACTCCTGAACATGGGAATCAAACCTGGGACATTTGGCTTGTATGTCAATGCTCTAACCATGAGTCGTCCTGTGCCCAGGATCTTTTTTTTTACTCATTTTAAAGCAGTTTCTCTTATAGATATGAATAAATTGTCAGTTACATATTATATCTAAATAAGGAAAACCTCTTTTTGCTATAGGAGGCAATTGCACTATATTTGGAAGAAGGTACAGGAAAGGTGGATAGAATCCTATAAAAGGGACGAACACAATATGGCTTTTACAATGAAAAGAAGAATACAGTTCACATTTTTTACACTGCTGCCAATGGACAAAGAGGTAATGGTTGCCTCTTAAAGAAAATCGGTCATCACCGCCCAATCCCCTGACCTAGGTTTCATTCTATCAAAACTCATCAGGGAGGAGTGTGAAACGTGTACTTCCTAAAAGAGGAAACCAAAAAAATGCAAAAGGGAGAAAATGGAATATGGTAAATAATGATGGATCACATAGGTAGGAACATGTAAAAGGTATAACATAAAGGACAAACACAGGAAAAGGAAATTGGATATGAATATATAATATATCTAAATAAGGAAAACCTCTTTTTGCTATATGAGGCAATTGCAATTGTCCATTGGCAGCAATGTAAAGTGTGAACCGTGTTCCTATTTTCATTGTAAAAGAGAATATTGTGTTTGTCCCTTTTATGTGTTTCTATCCACCTTTCCTATAACTTCTTCCAAATATAATGCAGTTACATATTAATGATCAATTAAGCTCCTGTTATCTGTTGTGTATTTTTTTATTTTTAGGATTAATGCCCTACATTTTTCTCTGCATTCAGACCGGAGAAATGTTGGCATCACTCACATCCATGGATGATATATTCTCATATGAAACTCTCTTAAAAATGGCAGCTATAGCATGTGTGGCATTGGGACCTAGCTTTCTCATGAAAAACCCCAACAAAGTAAAGTCCAAACAAGCAATAAATGGCAAAGATAGTTGAAAACCAGTCCTATAACGAAATAGTTAGGTTTTCCCTACACAGCGATGACCATCAATATTAATGGACTTTTTTGTTTTTTAAATAATGTATGTAAATTAGTGCTATTTTAAGGTATACACGATAGTTACAAAATCTCAGAAAAAAATCCTTTCTCTGACCAGCGAGTCAAAGCTTTGAACCAAAGAATTAATTTTTTTGACAGATAAATTCACTCATCCATTTCAAAAGTTATCTAAAGGACCAATTTATATAAGCCAACATAAATTAACCCTTTTGCACTCAGCGTATTTTCACTAGACTAAGCCAAAACACTCAGGCAAATTCTCACATATTTACCTTTAAACCTTTTAAATTTTCTCATAAAAAATATTTTTAGTTTATACATATGAAAAAAATCACACTTATACTATACACATTGTAGATTTATAAAAAAAATATTACATAAATTATTAGACTACCATTATTTTGTAAAAAATTCAAAATTTTTAAAATCTTAAAAATTAAATTAAAATTTTTAATTCAGAGCAAAAAATTAATATTCATTTCTTCTCTTCCTTATTTATCAGTCATCCTGCAAGAAAGAGAATTTATTTCTGTAAAATTTGATACTAGTTTGGTGTTTGTAGCTTATTTTGATTCTGAACTACATAACATTTTGTAAAATCATGTAAAGGGGAGAGGAAGAGATTGCTCAGGTGACGGAATCTCCCTGTAGTCTTCATCATCCATACCATTCTCATCACTGTCAGACAGGTTATGAACATCTGGATTCCTAAGATCTGGCACATTATCATCATCACTAGTGATGTCAGAATCATTTTCATACACAAAGTCACTGTCAATAGTATCTAAATAGTCTAAAATGTCAGAGTCATTTAGCCTAGAACTAGGACCGGCCATTACCTAGCTAGAATATTTCAACTAAACAACACTTATAAATAATAAACTTTGAATAAAACAACGAAAATATAATAAATAATATATAAAAATAAAACAGGTAAGAAAAATAATGGAAGCAAATATATTTATATAAATAAGGAATAAGGAAAAACCCACGAACTAGAAACGTATTCACATCACGATGTAAACAATGAGTATTACATATTTCAACTGTTCAAAATAAATAGTTTTTCCAAGACCAATGGTGCTATCTGTTGGAAAAAGTATGAAATAAACCTAAATATTTAGAATACTGTGTGTGGTGCCACCTAGTTATTAAAAATAAACTTACACGGCCAAATTTAGCTGGAGCCGATATATCGGCTGCGAGAGTGTTTTAGCAGTACCATGGCGCACCGAAATTTCGGCGCTCTGAGTGTTTAAGGGTTAATCACAAGACTAAGCTTTAGCTGCTCAATGAAAAATTCTGTTAAAAGCAAACAAAAGTTTGTTTTGTGTTTAAATTATCAATGTGTTATTTCTAGTTTCTAGTCATATTTGTAAATAGCCACTAGTTTTTATATACCTAAGAAACTTTCATAATATAACACATCAAAAAAATAACTATATTTCAAAACTAATTAAGACTTAGCCTAATGTTTAGGATTTATAAAAAATCACTTCTTGAAAAGTATAAGTAATCCAAATTAGAAATTTTTTAAATAATTACATATCCAAACAATCATGATACATTCCTAGCAAAGCATTTATTTTACTAAAAATACATAACTGAATTTCATCCATTTGGTTTTCTTTGGGACAAAAAACAAGTTTTTTTATTAGAATAAAGTATCAATTTGAATACCGGAATCAATCATTTTAATATAGTATTTCTTGCCAAATAAATATTTATGGACGTAATCTATCAAAGTGCTATTTTTAATGTATATATATTTTATTTCATTGCACTGGACTGATTTAACAGCAATTGAAAAATCGTTGATTATTATTCTAGCACAAATTGTAATTTTCCAAAATATAAATAGGCCTACTACTTAAAAAATATGTTCAAAATATTATTTTAATAAAAAAACTATAAAGTAAAAAATATATTTTGTTTTCTCTACACGCATACCAAAAATATGTGTGATCCTGCCTCTTGTTTTAGAATCTGCTATTGCACTTTCCAATTGTTTGATCAACAAAATTAAAATAACACAAGATTTACACATTTTTAATATCCTTAATTTAAATTTGGAAGTAACTAAATATTTAAAATACATGCTCTAATGTCTCAGAACATTACCAAAATTGAAGGCACGCTAAGCAAATTGGAAACGCTTTTTTTGGGGGAGGGCGGGGTTTGCAAGCTAAAAAAAAAAAGTAATCAAGTAGTGTTGACTATTACTGTAAACCTAGACAAGAAAAGCAAGATTTGGGGACTAGCAGGTTCCAAGAAGCCCTGGACTATAAATGACTGTCAACGTTCATTTGTAAATACCAAACACTTTGTTTTAATGAAAGCTACAATGGTTAATCCAAGTATTAATATTTTTATTAAAAGTGAATTTAATTCAGAAGGTCATTTTCCTCCATGTTATCGATGCTTCCATCACTATTACATCCACTTAAATCATCAATTACTTTCTATTGACATGAGCAATAATGTTTTAAACTGATTAGACAATAGTTGGGCGTCTATATTTTTGAAATATGTAAATTTGTAAAACGATACTCCACAAACCGCTATTTGAGCATATTGCAAAACTAGTAACAGTATGTAGTCAATAAACAACAAACTGGATGGTTTTATATTTAATGCTGTTGTATAGCTTCCCAAATTATGTGTAATGGGCACCCTCAAACTTACTCACTGGAACTTTTGATTAAAATATAATAAAAAATATCATCTAGAGTTGAATGGATAGCTTTATTTCGGTTTAAAGTAGTAGTGGCGGCCCAATTCTAACCGGCAGCCGGCCCAGTCCACGCCTGTTTATGGAATGTTGTATTTAAAAGTGTTTGCAGTTAAAAAGTTATAGCTTGCTGTGCAACCTAATGGTCTAATGTAGGGGTTTGCAACCTTTATGGGCTTTGATCAACTTATAAACTTATCAAAGATTCTACGTTCATCCATCGTTTATCCACTCCACTTTAGATTTATCTTTGTCTGGACATCTTATTAGTATTTCTTAAATCTTTCCTCAAATACTTTTGATCACATGTTTCAAGAAAAAAATAATTAAATATACCTTTTCATATGAAACAAATTTGATTTCTAATAATATTATTACATTACCAATTATCAGACACCTTATCTCAGTTGGTAGCTTGTCTGCCTACTGATCTAAGGGACCCAAGTTCAATTCCCGGCATGACCGAAAAATTTATTTTTGGTGAAATGTGGGTTTGCCCTTTTAAAGTGATGAATTAACGGCCGGGAACTGGATGTTGTGCCTGTCCTAGTCCTTAAGTTATATTATAAGGCATATGAAACTATGACAGGCATAACAAGCTGGCAGTGGGAAAATATATGGCTTGAATAAAAAACTAACCCAGGCCACAGGCTGGAAACTGTAATTGATGTAAAAAACATGATCAATTATAACCACTAAAGGTTATTTTGGTCAAACTCAAAAATTATTTTAAGGTACTTAAATAATTGTGAATTTAGAATACTCAAAAGATCAATTTTTATGTTAATGACAATGTGGTTTTCTAAGATGGTCAAATGAAAATTGCAACGAGAATGACAAGTCGCCGATCTCCTAGTCTAAAGTATCGTCACTAGATTCTAGAATCAAACTTCCAAAGCCATACATTTTTATTTTTGGTAAAATTAATGATTTTGTAAATTTAAGCTTTCAAATGTTTACATCATGTTGCTCAAATACAGTAAAACAAACTATTATATTTATTTATTTAATTTGTCGTAGTAAGAAGTCATTTTTTAATTAGTAAAATTCTTTGCAAGTTTATATCAGAAATACTGATATAGGGTAGTTATGTGCAAGAACCAATTTTTCAATTCGAGATGGGAATACAAAAAAGTATCGAGACACGAGAACCAGATGGGAAAATGTCCTTTAAAAGTACAAAAATGTAAATTATGAGTAAATATATAATTTAGAGAGTTCCTTTTTTACAGTTTAGTTGGCACTTGCTTTAGATTGTCTTATAGTTCATTCAAACACTCGAGATATAATTCATACACATTTTAAATGCAATTAATAAAATAGTGATAGGTAGTTACAATGTGGGGGGGAAATGCGGCCTATTTTTGGGTTATTACGGTATTATTGAAAATAATAAATTCTCGGTTTGATTTTTTATTTCTTAGGGCCATTATTTGCTTTTTTTCTAATTTCTCAAATAGATTTGTTTTTTAACTTTCAAGACGAGATCAAAGGTTCTTTTTTCCTCAAATTTTCAAGTCTCCCACATCCCTAATATAGGGCACTATAAGTTATTTTGATAAAATAGGGGGATTTATATTAAATTTTTTACATCGTTTACTGTTTCCAGTCTATGGCCTGGGTCAGTTTTTTAGTCAAGTCATATGTTTCCACTACCGGCTGGCTAGCTAGGTCTGTCATAGCTTCATATGCCTTATAATCAAACTTAAGACTAGGACAGGCACAACACCCAGTCCCCAGCTATTAATTTATTAATGTGAAAGGGTAAACCCATGTTTTAATCAGTGATAAATTTTTCGCCCATACCAGGAATCGAATTTGGGGACCCTTAGCTCATTCATTCATATATATTGTTAAAATTAGAACAAATATTTAACAGGTAGCCACATGGTCTAGGGCATCTCACACACACAATAGATTGGACTACCAATGACAGGAAGAGCAAGGTCCAAATCCCCATCTGATGCACTAAGGATGGTTTTCTCTAAATGGTTTCCCACTCTCCCTACATGTAAATATGGGTACTCTTCCTATAAATCCAACCTTTATAATGCCTAGCTCATTTGTGTAATCAGTACATATGTATATAATCTGAACAAGACGGGGTGCTGTATTAAAAAATATATATAATTTTGTATTGAACTGATAATACTTTAGAAGGTAACCTTCAGTGAAAACCTCTGTTAGAATTTATTTATTTATTGCACCACATTCAATCATAGCTATCCACATTTAATTACACTAGGGTTTTGGAAAAGAAAGGTAAAATTTAGAGGAAATTTACCCACATTTGTGTGGAGGGAGTTTGGGAAATTTAGGGAAAATATTATTATTAGAACTGTGTCTTACTACCTGTTCGGGTTATACGCACTTATGCTAATGTATAATGGTAGGGTGATTGTGAGATGAAATGGAGGACCTACAGTTTAACATAGAATCCGAACCACGTGGAGGCCTGGCATTCCACACATTCACAAGATGTCTTGTCAGAGGTGAAGGAAGGGTTTGGCAATCAGATAAATTTGTGCCGGTACTGAGGATTGAACTACGGACCCTCAATACACAAGTCCGACACCTTACCCCTAGACCACCAGGTCACCTTTAGGTAAAATACATCCTCAGTATACCAGACCAAGATTCAAATGCCAGCCTCCCTCTCAATGTCAAATAAGACTAGATAAGCTGTATGTTTAGTTAGTTTGTACACTAACGTAGGTAATTTATATACAAATATATAATTTTGTATGAGGGGAGATTATTCAAATTTAATATTACATACAAAGAAAGAGAGAAAAAAAGATACATTCACATCAGTTCAAAAGCTTTTATGCACTTTAAAAGTTGGCACATCACAAAAAAATAACACTTAGACAGCAATGATGAAAATAGTGTGTGTGATTTAATAACTCAAAGATAAAGTCAAAAATGATGGATACCAGCATTAATAGTGTTATATAATACATTTACATATCCAACCCGCTCATAATTTTCCATGGTAACATAAACAACTTGTTATTAGCACCACATTTTGCTACCTGTTCGGGTTATATGCCTAGGTACTAATTATTTTAATATGTTAAGGATTAGGAAGGTTGAATTTATAGGAAGTGTGCCCACATTTGCGTGGAGGTAGAGTGAAAAACCATTGAGGAAAAAACACCCTCAGTATATTTGATCGAAATCCTGATCTCGCTGTCATCGGAAGTCTAGTTGATTGCAAGAGTGGTGCCTTAGACCATGCAACCACCATAGCAGGTCCAACCAAGTTGTTAGGTTTTTTTTAGTTCTGATTATATAGATTTTACACACATCTTTGTACCTCAATTCCATTTGCCGACATTTATATATAAAAATGAATTCAATTATAACAGGTTAAAAAATAAACATTTGAAAGGCAAGTTATAATTAATGTGAAAAAGAATAATCACCAAACATCTAAGAGTTTGTCCCAACCCATGAATAACGCATAACTTAGATATGGATATTCCGGATAATCGGCCTTGAGATAAGCTCTTAAGAGGAACTGCAAAGTTAACTGGCGAGTCCAATTTTAATCTCCCTCTAAAAGTGTTATATGATGTAACAAGGTTTTTGTGCATTTGATTTGTCTGAGCATCAGATGCTCTTCATTTGGGCCATGAGTTCTTCCAAGCTTATGCTCGTGTCCAGGTTAGCTTCATTGGTCAAAGTACTGCTAACTTCAGGGGCTGGTATAGAGTATGCTGTCTTAATGCCAGCCACCAAACCAAGGGCTACGTCCCCATGACTAGAGTCTTCCACCTCTACCGTCTCATCCACCAATGTAATACCTACAAAAATGTGAATCATAAAGGCCTGATTAACAGAGCTTTCCATGGAATACTTGTATGAGAACAAATGTTAAACAATGAGGAGGCCCAATGGCTAAATGATTATGATTATGTATGAGAACATTTTACTGATCAGCATTCCATTAGATGTACACAATAATCTTTAAGTCAGCTTATCATTACCATTAGGTTAAGATTAATCTAGTCTACTACCCCTTCATCACAGAAATATCAGGATTTGTTGATAAACTCACCCCAATCATTATCTTCATGCACCACCTCGTGACCGCCTGAAACTGCAGCCCCTGTTCCTTCTTTCTGTACAGGAGGCTTAGCTTGGAATTCTGCCTGCCTCTGCCGACAATGGTTGTCGTCGCACATAGTGTTAGGTCGAAGCCGCATAGTGGGAAAGAAGTCTGTCAGCGCACTGTAGCCTAAGTAATATGTTACCTCACCAAACCCTAACAAATACCTGCGAAAATATAGTTAAAATACTTTTTATTACATTTCTAGCTAAAATAGAAAATATAGTGTACTTAAAAACACTTTTAGAATTGCAAATATGTTGAAATAATAAATACTATTAATTTTTACTTTATAGGCTTAGTTAGTTTTTCATATATATATATATACAATTTGGATAAAAGAAAAACAAGCAAAGTGGAGGCCATGGAAATGAAGTTTTTGAGGAGCATGCTAGCTGTCACCAGAAGAGATAGGATTAGGAATGAAGATGTAAGGTCTAGGGTTGGGTACAAGGGGTATCTGAGATAGTAGAGGAAGCTAGGATGAGATGGTATGTACACATAATGAGGATGAAAGGGGAGAAGATTCCAAGAAGATTAATGTATATGAAGTAGTTAGGGAAGAGACCACAAGGAAGACCAAAGAAGAGCTGGGAGGAACAGATAGCAAGTGTGCAAGTGAGAGGACAGTGGCAGAGCGTGGGTTGCCAGCGCCCGGGGCATGACAAGTATTGCACCCCCTAATCCGTGGACCTTTAGTACTCCCTGAATCTCTTTCAATACAGAACTAAGCCCCTTGGACCCTGAGCATATGTAGTGTACTTTAAGAAAATATTAACTTATTAACTTAAAGCTAGTATACTTAAATTAATTTAAAATCTCCTGGTTTAATTGGTGCAAATTTTTCAGTAACAATATTGAAATTTATATTGAAATCTATCTCAATTGACAGTATTGCTAGGCTACTCAGACTTTCTTGACTCATTATAGATCTCTGATACGTTTTGATTAATTTAAGTTTTGAGAAACTTCTTTCACAACTGGCAGTTAAAACATTGATGGTTAAAAAGATTCTTAATGCCACAACAAAGTTAGTCAAACTCTCTTGCAGCTTCCACTTGTACACCCACTGAAGCAAATCTAAAGCTGTCCAGTTAGCAATCTGCTCATCAGGCTTGACTTCTTTTAAAAGACAATGTGGCACTGAAGGGGATTTATTTCGGCAATCATAGCTGCAGCGTTAAACTATGTGTACTGAATTTTGTCATCAATAAAATAATCTTTTTCAGCATCTAACAATGTTTGAATTTGCAGGAAAGTAAATCGCTTGCTTGTGAATCGTATTCATCTGTTTTGTACAATTGGTAATTTCTGTCTTAATCCGATTGATTGCTTCCAGTTGTTCTATGTGTGTTTCTTGTACTTAAGTCAAGCCATGATCACAACTGTGCTCACCAGCCATCTTCTTATATTTCCAACTCTTATCTATAGGAATGTAGTACGTTTTGCACATCTGCAGCACTTTCTCAGTTGGCTTTGATACTAGACAGGCTCATTTTTACTGGCAAAATAGAGCTAAAGCTTTCAACTTTAGCACACAGTGATGAATTTCAAGGCCTTCTTGCTGTAAGTAGATCTGAGAATCATTCACTTTGGTTAGTACTGGGTACCAAAAATACAAGACAGTGACACTATTGCAATTCTAAGTTTCTAAGGAAGAACTGGGTATACAGGCTGCACTCCTGTCTCCAACACTACTGCCTGTATTGTTCTGACACGTCAGTCAGCCTGTAACTAATAACTACCGGCCTTGAAACAGTAGGGGAGGGTAAGGTGGACAGTAGGAGAAAGTAGAGCCCAGTCATGACTTCTACTCCCTCCACCATCTTCACCATTAACATCATTATACAACAACAAAAACAGCAAATTACAACGATCACACACACATTGAACTTTAATGATTGGAGCCATAAAAATATTTTACCTGGCAGAAAAAAAAATCCTCATTCAAAATTTGCCACCCCTAATATCTGCCACTGTAGCCATGTGCCTACTCGGCCTATGCATAAGTCCACCCCAGTTCTTTAATATCATGAACCAAGAAACACTGAACTTCTACAGGCTGTATATGAAATAGCCACTATCTTTTTCTTTTGAAATTTTGTGCCCAGGGCAACCACCCCTAAGGTCGTCGCCCCACTTTACGCCACTGGAGAAGGAGAGTAGAAGATGGTGGACAGAGGGAACTGGAGGCATTTTACTAAACAGACCCGGCCACAGGCTGTAAACAGTTCATGATGATATATATATGGCAAGTTCAACTCATTATTCAACTCATAGTTTTGATTCTACATTAGTGTATTTGTATATTAATGAAATGTCACTTTGAACAAACATTTTTTCCCTCCTGGGATCAGTAGTTTGGTAAACACCCCTCTCCAATAATGAACAACTTTGTGACCTACATTCCACTGTTTGGGGCATCACTAACACAAAACAGTGGGTTGCCAGTGACGAGGTTAAAATATTGACCAGGAATATTGGGGACGATTTTAACACTTATGCAGGTGCATTCCTCCTAATTACCCTCCCAATCCCTACTACTTAGAATATATTGATGGTAACCTTACTGTTAAATGCACTAACAAAAGCATTAAATATTTCCTCAACGATTTTTATTTTGTTTTATCAGTGTGCTAGTTACTGATAATGTTTAAACTATCTAACCAGAGCATAAAAAAAGATAGGATGAATTTGAAGAAAACACACTAAATTAGTTGAAGAATAGATAGGAAACGTATGTGCGGGCGGGGGGCGGGGGGGGGGCGGGGGGTGTCCTGCCACATCTTATAAAGGATTGAACTTTTAGGCTGCCGGGTCCGAGTTTATTAAGCTATTGCATACTTAATTCTGCTATTATCTTAAACTGACATTACTTACTTGAGTGTATTTTGAACAAGAAATCCTGCAACAATACCCATAGTTGTGGGTAAACTAGCAGCACAAACACCATCTCTTTTTAAAGTCTTTTCATCAATGTTCGACGCCACAATCAAGGGTGGAGCACACTATAACAGTGTTTTTTTTAAATTTTAGCAAAATTTCTGTTATTGTAGTAACATAAAATTTTTATAAATCTCTAATAATATATCAAAATTGATTAGCTAAACTTGCAGGCACATTTTCTAGGATGTTTGGCACAGAATGGAATGGATTGTTGGCGACGGTGAGGTTAAGGTGCAAATCTCAATCAAATGCACTTGAGGTGGTTTTCCACCCGTGATTTTTCTATCCCCTCTCCATACAAATGTATTTTATGAGTGCCTTTCATCTATGTAACCCTTTTCTTACTTTCCCTTTTTAATGCCTTGGTGTAAATATAATAATAAGAAAATATTAATTTTTATTTGGTTTTATCAAGTTTTTAGCTAGAGAAAAAAAAATTAAACACTTTTACATGAACTCAATATTGCAGAAGTGTGTGGGTCGAATAGTTGAAATTATTAATAAAATGAATACAAAGTAATAAAACTCACAGCAAAGCAGGCTGTGTCACCGGGAACTATGAATTGGATGTGGCCTGAGACTGCGTTCTCTGACACACCTGACTCAAACCAGGACATGTTGAGCTCGTTGCATGCAGAATTGATTGCCATCCGTGCTTCAAAATTATCCACGCAGCTTAGGACCAAGTCTACAGGACCTCCAGATAAACTGCCGTGGCTAAAGTAGTAAAATATGTGATTTAGAGAAGTACTAACACTATGGTGTAACAGCAGCTGCTTAACATGAGTGGAGTTTTAGGTGGTTGGGTCTACCCTATGGTAAGCTCAATCCTTTGTTTCTTAATTTTTGTACTATTTTAGCCAACTGAGGGTATGATCTATGTCTCTTAAAGAGACTGATCACATTTGAAATTACTTCAGTGAAGATATGTGATATATTTTAACTTTTATATGTATTAAGTTTCATTTAGATAATGTGCATCAAATTTTCATCATTAGTACCATCTTAAAGATGGGTTTGACTTAAAACAATTATATTTATTATTTAATATATGTGATAATGTAAAAAAAAAAACTTCTAACTTTAGAGAACAAGATTAGGATGGGTTTGAAATCATTGACCAACAATTGCCTGAAGAAAGAATGTAAAACTAAATAAATGAACATGGGCCTAGCTCCTTCTTCCCTCCCCCCTCCTCCCAAGTGTATATCCACATTGCCAAAAAGCACATGTGTGTTCTAATTAATTCTTTTCAAAATAATGAAGGCCCATAGACTAACATTAGATCAAAATAAATACCAAAACCACATATAATGGACAAATTGATCCTCTCATTTGGTGAAAATGAGGTATATAATTTTCACCAAAGATGGAGTCCAGTATGTCACAAAAAGAGCATGAATAGGTTTTGTGGCATGTTTTATAATTAATGTAATTTTGTGAGCCAGCAATTTTTTGATAAGTGTGAATATCTTGTATTTTAATCCTTTCATTTCTATTTAATAAAGCCATCCATCAAATATTTTCTCTATTGTTTGGATGCAATCAAGACCAACATAACAAGAAGTACTGATTTTTTGTAGTTTAAATATTATGAATTAGAGTATACATACCATTGTTTAGCGTGATCTCCAACACTCCTGTTCTAAGCTATCATAAAATTCATACAAGAAAGGTCGGCCAACATCACTGGAGAAAAACACTCAAAAGAGTGATTTCTGAAATCATGTTGTACTTTTATCTATTTGTATTATTCTTTTAAGCCATTGGCACCAGAAACAATAATTGAAGCTAGTTTCATACCTCTTAAAGATATTTTTTTATCCTTTCAAGCAGAGCTTTGGAGTTGGAGTCGATACCAATTTTGGGTGGTCAGCAAAAATGTACCCACTCCTACTTCAAAATGTATTATAACAATATAACTTCTTTTTTTTTATTTGTAGGACCAATGTTCATAATTTTATTTGACAAATGTATTCAAATATAAATTTAAAATGTCAAAGAAGCTTTCTGTATTGGAACATTTTATTTAAGTAAATTTGTTATTAGGCCTTTTAATTAATATATAATAACCATTTCTCGAGAAGTCGGATTGTATAAAAATATAAAAGTCTGAGTCTAAGGTATGCCTCCATAGCCCTGCTTTCAAGGTTTTAACAAAAGTCTCTCCAAGCGTATGTATGAAACACAAAGTGCCAATTGTACTGACCATATCAAAGGTTCCCTTTGTCATTCAAACTTAGAAGAAACCTCCAACAATTTAAGAAATAGTTTATCTGTGCCTGTCTTTTTTACCTGATTCTGTTCATGAAGTCTTGAAAATTGTCCATGGTTGTGATGTTGTAGTTATATGTTTCCATGGCAACATCAGGGTTTATGGAGACAAGCGTCTTGGCTGCGGCCTCTACTTTGGACAGCCCTGCTTGATGTGGTTGGAAGAACAGCCGGTTCATATTGGCTAGCTCTACCTTGTCATAGTCAAACAAAAGTAACTGGAAGAAGAAAAATAGATTTATTTATTTTGGTCACATGCTTTAATTAAACAGAATAGTCTATTATTATTTTAATGGCAAAGTTGTCTGATACAAACGGACTAGAAACCAAGAGCTACAGATGAGTTAGTCCACACTAACAGATAAAAGGGGTTCTTGTTACAATCCTTTACTTTGGTGTTATTTTTCCACCAAAAGAATATTTTTAATTGTTTATGAAAACTTCTAACATGGTTGATAATGAGGCCATAACATTAAGTTCTAGGTGTTTGTTCAGTACGAATCAGTGTTGCTTACGTAACATTGCCTCGATTGCTAGCTAAAGATTGCTCTGGTTGAACTTTACACCGACAGGTAATACACCAGGAAGTTATTGTTTACTATCCTATTAAAATGCTATAGGCCTAAATCTTTATTTTGTTTTAGACAGTAATGTAAGTTGAAAATAATTAAAATATTCTTAAGCATTCTCATTAGGTTTTGGTTTTTGTATCAAAATATTATTTTGTAATCGAGACCAGAAATAAGGTGATTTATTAAACAAAATTTTAACTACTGTACTTAAGGGTAGTTACAAATGTTAAATGTACTGTCTATATATTATTTTTTCGCATTGTACGCGTTCAGGTTACATGCATATGTATTAATTATACCAATGAGTTGGAGATGAGGAAGGTTGAATTTACAGGAAGTGTACCTGCATTTGCATGGAGGAATGGTCGAAAACCATTTTGTAAAAAACACCCACAGTACACCTGACTGGGATTTGAACCTCTGTCTCCCTATTATCAACATTCTAGACTATTGCAAGAGTGATGCCTTAGACCATGCAACCACCCAACCAAGTTTCAATTTATAATCCATACCAGTATTTAAATATCAAAAATGATAGAAAGAAAAATAAATGGGCTATAATGTAGTGAAAACCACTTAAGATAAAGTATGTTCAAATGTGAATGGCAATTTGTTTTATGCAATGTAGGCTATTTAAAATGATTTTCTTAAACTTAAGTTTGTATTAGATTGGTAAACTATGAAGAAACTATATATAACATAAATAAATGGATCTTTACAGGCGTACAGATCTAATTCAACTCATTTAATAGTTTTCTTGTTAGTTGATTATAGGTACATCACCAATGAAACATACCTGTGGTATTCCATCCCCTTAAATTAAGCTGTTTTTCTTTTAGGCCTAGTGATGATTTTACTTATTTTAGATTAATGTAACTTAAATATAGTTTTATTTTAGTTAGACTTAGTTCATTTGAAAATGTTTTGACAGCTTTTAAAGAACCAATAAGAGTACATACACTTCCACCAGTCATAAAAGATTTGGCTGAGTGCTGCCTTGAACAGAAAGTAGTTTAAATTAATATGCTTGGGAAATTTTTTAAATAATTCAAATTTTTCACTTTCCAGCACAAGTTCAACCCAATAGAGACTGATAATAATTTTAATTATTAAAGAATTATAAATTTGTTTGCTTATAAATGTGTTTAGTCAATCTCGTAAGGCCTTATAAAACCCTCCACTTCCTCAACTAAAATTATTTTTCACGGTGACACTTCTACCAACCTTACCAATCCCACATCGTGTGAGCATCTCAGCTGTAACACTTCCTACACCTCCAACACCAACCACTGCCACAGTAAACTCACGAATCTTTTCATAGTTGTCTACAATCCCCATTCGTTTCAACGCCATCAGACGGCTGCAAGAGCAGGAATATAAAACTGATAAGGTTTAACTGACAAGGGAAAAATTCATAGAATCTAGGTCTATTAGGGTAGTAATGCTTTGGTCTACAAAACTTCAAAATGTATTTTAAACTTTAATCCATTAATATTACACATCAGTTTCAACAAAGAATTCTCTGAACAATAACTGAACACGAACAATCTGAAGAACAGGTTATTGCAAATCAGAATTTAACTAACCTATGCTTGATTGCTCTAGGGCATGGGAGAAACAATTACAATACACGACATGTTTCTTTGACGCTACCTAGTTTTAGACCATTTTTAAGTCAAAAATAAATTAAACAATAAGGACAGTATCATAATTATGGTAGTATAGTAATCACAGTAAATTAAATAAAAAGAGTTTCTTTAAAAAATTAAATTTACATGATAGGCCTACACCTGTCTGTACAGTTCTCATACCTGTATGGGTTAGAATCAACGACTTCAGATGACATCTGAGAGATTTTATCTCTCACAGGTTGCTGGACACCTTCATGTTTGATCTTTTCTTGTCTAAGCTGTTCTTCTAATTCTTTAATCCGTTGCTGCAACTGAACAAGTGTCATGTTTATAGTATTTTTGAAGAATTTCAGTTTAACAGCTGTCAAAGCTAACTCGCCTGTAGAAAAAGGTAAATGAACAACGAAATAACAATTTATGTTGTGAACAGTACTACCACCACACCGACAATAAACTAACTTACCAAGTAGTGTGGTAACATTTTGGCGCCAATTAAAACTTATGTTCAACGCCAACTTGATGTATTTAGCGCACCTTTAGTAACTAAATTGATATCCTTTCTATGAAAATTAAATATAATATATTAATTTTAACCACTGTTAGTTTATTGACAAATATACAGTGAATGTATGACGAGTTTACAATGACCCATAGCAAAATTAGTTTTTAATCCATCCGTACGTCTTATTCGTCCGAATTATTTCATATGGTTTTGAATAATATGTCACTCCAACTGTATATTTGAAGGTTTAGAAGTCTCTGTGTTGACACAACTAAATGGGTAAAAAAAAAAGCACAGGAACGAAGGGGAAAAGGGTGTCTGAACGGAGTTTCAGCAAAATGCCCCCTGAATAAATAAATATATCTCTAAAGGCTATGTTCTAATAGCAAGAATATATTAAACGGTTGGTCAACATGGGTCAATTAATAATATATTATGTCATCAATAATAATAATATATAATCATAAATTATGGTTGTCAAGGTCAGTCAGGTTCAAATAAGTTGAAGTAGTTAAATGAAAATGAATGAATTCTCAAACTGGAAATAGAAGTTTTAAGTTAATTATACTTTTTTGAAGGATGGGGGTGGAAATTAACAAGTTAATGGTAATGAAAATACATATCAATTTTAATTTAAAGAGCTTACGGACTAGACCCCAATGGATATCAACCATAAAATAATGAGTCTGACACGTCCATCAATAAAAAAAATGAGCTTACCAACGGACAAGTGGAAATTTCGACGGTTAGTCTAAAATCACGCCCATCAGGGACTAAGACTAGTTTACCGATGACTGAGAAGGAGGTCTAGGTTCGAATAACGACCGGGTATACTGAAGGCGAATTTTTTCTAAATGGTTTCCCACTGTTGCTCACAGGTGTGGCTCAAGGGCCAGGAAACCGGGCGCCAAACAGAGCACCAACAGTAGAACAAAACAGAAGAACAGTAGAAGTTAGTTACTAAAGTTACCAAAACAATGTTAATAGATTCGTACATCAAGTTATGTTATCTGCAGATGTTACTTTTGATAGATATTACCAATACCTATAAAATAACACTAATAATATGAAAAAATGTTATCAAAGTTGACCACAATAAAATATGATTGAATTTTCTCTACTGCTCTTCCAACGAAAATCAGGGTATAACATAACTAGAGAATGATACGAAACCTCACGAAACCTGGAAGTAATAGTGAACTTGCTAAGCATAACACTCATTCACTTTATGATACTAACATGAAATTTGACATAGTGGTTTAGTTTTTTGTGGTGAATAAAATGGGCTATAGTGTCAATCTTAAAATAAAAATTATATCCGCCATCTAGAAAAATGGCACCTCAAAGGGGTATTTTTTTAAATTATTTCTTAAACTATTCATTATATCAGAATTAACGAGGCGAATATTGTCTACAAAACATGTACTAGTAGTAGGTGACCTGGCGGTCTAGGGGTAAGGTGTCAGACTTCTGTGCTGGCGGCCGGGGTTCAATCCTCGGTCCCGGCATAGATTTATCTGATTACTAAACCCTTCCTTCACCTCTGACAAGACATCTTGTGAATGTGGGGAATGCCAGGCCTCCACCATGGTTCGGATTCCGCGTTAAGCTGTAGGTCCTCCATTTCATCTCACAATCACCCTACCATTACACATTAGCGTAAGTGCGTATAACGGGTAGTAAGACGTGGTGCTGATAATAATAATAATAATAATGATAATATTCTAGTAGTTTTCTTTATAATCCTAACCATTTTCATAGTGAAACGTTTGTAGTATTGTATGATAACCATTTATGGAGTTTCCCCTTCAAATTATTTTCATGCCACACCTATGTTACGTTAGGTTTGGAGTTGCTAGGTTTGGAATGGGCATAAGGAAAATGTAATATTTTTTGGGCGGGGGTAGGGGGGATGGAGGGGAGTGTTAAAAACCGTAAGTTTATGACATGATGTTAAGATTTACTACTAAACCCTAAGAATTAAGAACAATGTTATTTTATACAACAGTGGCGGAACTTTATTTGTTTGATAGGGGGATGGGCAAAAACAAAAAAAGTTATTATTGGATTTTCTACCCTCCTCTCCCCCAGTTAAGGTTAGAAAATTGGATGATCCTGTAAACTCTTTGAAGTGGTCCTCATTTAGAGATTTTTTGAAAATCAGACTTTTAACAGATATTTAAAATACTGCTCCCCCCAAATTATTTTGAAATTTGGATACTTCTTGAGGATATTTGAAGTAGTCCTCCTTTGGCGAATTTTTGAAAATCAAACGTACCGAAAAGCTATTTTAAAAAGTGCTTCACAGATTTTAAAAATATAAATCAGATTCTTTATACTAAATTAGAAGTGGTGCTCACTCAGATTTTTTTTAAAATTTGGAATGCTCTAGAAGCTATTTAAAATGTACTTCACTTGATTTATTATTTCGAAATTTAAATACCACTTGGAGCTATTTTAAGTGGTCTTCAACCAGCAAATTTTTTAAAGTGGAAGCCCTTAGAAGCTATTTGAAATGGTCCTCGCCGTGCTTTTTTTTTTCCTATCTTGCTCATGCTGCGCTAGGTTTAGAGTTATTGGTTTTTGGGATAATTTTCTTACCACCCTATTATCCCCCGTTATATAAGGGGGCGCCAAAAAGAAACCCCAGCCAGGTGCAAAATTTACCTCGGGCCGCCCCGGATTTCTCCGCACCTAATGCGGATATATTTTTCACATACAATTTTACCTTACTCATCCTTCTTCCATTAATTAATTTACGCGTGTAGCCAGAACGAATACTAAGACGCGTTGAAATATTAATATTGATGAGTTTATAGAGTCCTGTGTCCAAGAAAACTTTCTGCATAGTGGTACCAACGACCCAATGAGAAATTGATCACTCAATCAAATAAACCGCATAGTTAAAATGGTCCAAGGTAAAAAATTAGGTATTTGCGGGTAAAATATACCATGGTGTAATGGCTGCGAGTGAGTGGCGCCCGCACGAGTTGTTTACCTCTAAAGAGACAGTTGAATTGCGGCCCCACATTTTTTGAGTCACGTACAAACTGCGGCCCAGGCTGTTGACTTAACCTAACCTAACCTTCAAATTTTTGCCAAAACCATTGAACGACAAGAACTGAGGAAGTTTGGATATTGCGAGGGATGACAACATGAGATGATGATAGTTTATATCTGAAATTTAAGACAGCTTGATAGAAAGCACACTGCTACTGTATCATATGTATACATTACTACACGAGTTTTTTTTTGTCTGAATCAAGCTTAAAGCAAATGGCACATGGTCAAATATGATGATTTGATAAAATGACTCAAACTTACGATGCCAACATTGATAAGAAGTGGATCGGTAGTTTCAGAACAAGTTGGCATAGTCATGAACTGAAGAAGTTGAATAATGTTTACTTCTGCCAGTCTTTCCGTATTTGAATTTCGAATACAAGGAATTTTTGAAAAACTATTATTAATATAAATAACACTAGGCTTTTATTCACTTAATGAACTTTTGTTGGAAAGATTTGCATCATTAATTCAAATAAACTAGCTCGAAATTAAGAATTTAACAGTATTTTTGTTGTTAGGTATACGAAAATCTATTAGTCACATGAACGTAAGAAAAGAAGCATAACTCATTGAAATGTGTTGTTTTATTTTTAAACCAAATAAAACAAATTTCTAAATATTAGCTTTTTCTTTGAAAAGGCAAAAATTATACACATTTCAAACATACCAAAAAAATATATATATATATATTTATTCCACCTGAAACAAATATATCTTTTTCACTATTTACATGACGAAAGTTTTAAAATTAAAAGCTTCGTGGACCATTCTATATTAAAAATAAGTGCAAGCCAACTCGTTTATAAAAGAAAGTTAAAATAAACTAGTTTAATTAGAATTCGACTGTTGTCTTACCAACTAAAATGTGTATCCTGTACTAAAGAGAATGACAAAAATCCCTAATGAGGGTTAATAGAATGTTATTGACGTCACGAAAATTGATTCTCAAACATGTTCACGTCTTCGTTTGCTTGTCGGCAAACTGAATTAACCACTTGATTCCTTTTGTTGTTACGTTTCCATCGTTATAGACCATTTTGATTGATGTGTCTTTGTGTTGACATTCCCATTCATGACACACAAGATTTCATGACAATATTTAACAATGTAGGGAGATATTACACAAAGCAGGAGACTATTTATTTGAATCAGGTAGCACTTTTATTTTCTACGTTCACCCGTCCGGGATATCTGCATATTTATACTGATAAGGTAGGTACGAGGAAGGTGTGAATTATAAGGAAATGTACCCGAATTTGCGTGGAGGGAAAGTGGGGAATCATTGACGAGAGGATAACCTGATTATGCCCTCCCCAGAGTCGAACACAACTTCCGCTTTCCCGAAAAAACAGATCAGACAAGAAAGACGTTTTAGTCCGTAAAATTAGGGTAGTACTTTTGTTATTTTGAATCTTTCATCAATGCACTTTTGCCAATGTGTGCAGGCGACAATAGTATTTAAAAAGTCTAACCAGTTGTAATACCTAGGCGAAGGATCGCTTAAGTCAAAATATGTTTTTTTAATAAAACCCAGTGACATTTCCGGAGATATTTTGTGATTTTTGTGCAAACTAAAAATAAAAACACATTTTATAAAGAAACCTTCTCAACCTCGGGATGACAACGACTTATCGATAGTTAAAAATATTTCAATATATTTATAAAAACATCAAGGTACATCGGTATTTGGTGGTCTAAGTTCACTATCGTAAGACAGAACACATAATAATAACTTCCTTTCAATTTCAATTTCCTTTATTATAGTGCTGGCCAATAGTCGTAGGACCTATAACAGGCCAGCACTGAAAGTACACACGTACTTTACAAATATATATATTTACACGAGAAAATAAGATAAACAAAAATGGCTAAATAATATTATATATCGATTAATAGTTACAAAAAAAGTAATTAATAACGACAATAATAAAAAATAGCATTAATAACAAAAAACTAAAGAGTGGTTAAAAGCAAAAACAATATGCAAAAAATAAATCAGAATATTGTAAAATTTAGATATTATAGGCAGAACCTCTTAATGATAAATTATTGATAAGGGATTTCCTTAAATAACTCTCTGAGTTTAGCTTTTCTTTTATGATAAAAGTCTAATTCGACAAATCTAAAATTGGTGCTATGTATACAACGACCTATAGGGCTTACCTTATATGAGCTATTGAGAAAAAATAATTTTGGATTACGAGAAGCCCGAGAAGGGATATTAATGCCTACATGATCAAGGGCAAATTTGCAATAAATGTTGCTATTGAATATATTAAAAACAAAAAGGTGCATCACAATAAAGTCTACGCGAGAAGATAGTTTGGAGCCCTAAGAGGTTTCGAATTCTGTCATAATCATAATAAATCCGGTTACTAAAGTATTTATCATAGCACGCAGCGACAAATATTCTTTGAACGTTTTCCAACCTAAGAGAGTCAGTTAAGGTAATGGAATTCCAAGCAACAGTAGCATATTCTAACTTAGATCTAACCAGGGCGTAGTACATACATAAAAACAGTCAACTTTTTTAAATGATATAGTAATAAATTTAATAAGTCCAGGGATTTTCTCGAATACTTTGGAGAAAGCGTTTAAGAGGGAAATTGGTCTCTAATTACAAGTTTTTGTTTTTGCCCCCTTTTTATAAATAGGTATGACTACAGATTGTTTCCATGTAAGAGGAAAAGTTTCATTTGAAAGGCTAATGTTAAAGATATAATAATAATAATAATAATAATAATAATGAGCAAATTATTGATATATTTAATGTATTGGGCTAAACTCTAAACTTTGTAAATCTAAATAAATTGAAATATATAATTCTATTTTTAATTATCTTTTTAGCACCGTGTCTTACCCATTCGGGCTATACAATTTCTTTTTTATTTAATTAAGTCAATTTTTTATAGTTTCATTAGACTTCTCTGTTATTTTCAACAGCTATATAAAACATTAGAAAATTGAAACGCCGGGAATAATAATATTAAAGAACAGTATCCATCTTGGCGCATCCGTTACAGTTAGCCCAGAATACAGCAGTTTAATATATCGGAAACAACCGATATAGCGATAAAATTTGATCGACATTATAAACGATAAATATATGAATTCTATTATTACAGTTAAGAAATTGTTTCCTTACTACATTTCATTGTGTTTTTCAAAGATAAATATATCGATTAATTAGGGAAAAATTGCCATCCCAACCTCAACCACGTTTATAAGACATCGGGAACCCTAACATAACTAGCGTCCTTCCCTTCACCGAATATTTTATATATATCTTGGTGAACAAAAGAAGTGGGAATCTTGAAATGGGAAACCATTCCATGTAGAAGAATTAGACAATGCCCTCGGCCGAAAAAAGAACCCTGGTCTCCTGGATCAGGGTCAGTAATTGTAATCCACTTCACCAAACCTACCATAAATATACTATCACTAGAACAATTAAACTTTTTTACGTGTTTTCTTTCTTTTATCCACCATGTCTCACTACTCATCCGGGGCTTATGTTTATTAATTACGCTGATGGGATAAAGGCGAGGGAGATATAATTTAGAAGAAATGTACTCACATTCACGTTGAGGTAGAATGGGAAATTATTCAGGAAAAATCCCTTTCAGTTCACCCAACCGTAATCTGAACCTCGACTTATATATCACCGACAAACCACTAAATGAGCTTGGCATTTAGACCTCATGTCCGCCGATGTGGGTTACTATGCCTTAATTGTTGAGAATAAATGCAATGAATAATCAATTTAGTTAGAGCGACACACGGATAACCTTTTCAGAATAAAGTCTACCGGTAATAAAATATAGAATAGCCAGTTTTGACAAAAGGTTGTTCAATATATTTACCCTAAATCAAGGTATAACGACAGCCACAGGACAAATGGTTTGGCGAAAATGTTAAGGCAGGGATCAGAGAGTATCTTGGGGGAGGGGGGTTAACCCCCTTCCCAAACAAAACTTGACCAAAAATATAGTCAATACCGTCTTATTTTTGAACAACCCAAAACGATTATAGGTCCTATTGTAGAAGAAATTATAAATAACTAGAACTAGTAACCATCATTCTAATGTTTTAAGAATAGGTAAATTATTGTTTTATGGCTCTTAAAACAAGCTAAGGGTTATTAACACCTTGGATTACACCTATAATCAATTCAAAATCTAACGTTTCTCACCCAATATGGCACCACGTAGCTTGAAAAAGGATTAATTTTATTTAATAAGTGTTTTTTTTATTTCAAAGTATGACTCACACGTCAAAATCTAAGTGAAAGGTATCAACATGTCTCTGTAGGTTATATGATTAGAAATGTACACTGTGTTCAGTTATTATTTTAAATATTAATTTATTATTATTATTATTATTATTATTATGTCTATTATTGAAAACAATGTGATAAACTAAGGCAATTTTTAATATGTTTCAGATAAGATATTAATCTACAGTTATTTTAAATCTATAAAATGTAATTTAATTTTTTTTAATCATATAGTTAAATACATTTTATTTTGTAGTGACTTTGATAAAATTATTAATTAATTAATTAATTAATACCTGCATCAATGATCACGCAGAATGAATTCCAGGCTCATCTATGTTTGTATATAGTAAATAGGGCTGTGAACAATAACAAGAAGTTAAGGTATAATGGGGATTGGTTGACCTCTGAATCTCGAATCAATATACGAACCCTAAACTGATTTTCTAGTGACGGAAAAGTGGAGGTTTGAATCTTAGATGGGTATACTGAGGTGGTTTATAGTAATTGGTTTCCCAACCCACTCTGTACAAATTCTGGTACATATCATCTAAATTCTACCTTCATAACCCCTACCCTATTAATGTTAACATGAGAAAATCCTGAAGGCAGGACAACCTCAAGGAACGAGTGAAATGGACGAACCCGCTTTGGTAGCTGCATGGTCCAAGGCGTCACCCTCGCACTAGACTAGACTACCGATTACGTGGAGGTTGGGGTTCGATCCTAGTCGGATGTACTGAGTGTGGTTTTTTCTAAATACTTTTCCACTCTCCCTCCACGCAAATCTGGATACACTTACTCTAAATTCAACCTGCCGCTCCCCTCTCCACCTTCCGACTGAGTCCCGAGTACGCCGTTCGGCTGTTGCCCGACTCAGGGCTACCAGCTTGACAGTTTCGCCAAGCCAGGAAGTCTGCGAAAGGGCTGATTTGTTGTTTGAGTACCGAGTCATTGTCATAACTCTTAACCTCGCGAATGAACTTATAACCTGATGAAATGGAACAGATGAAATGAGCCTGCAGAATACTACAGGTGTGTGGAGTCCCGAGTAGTCCGCCTCCGCCGCTTTTATACTCTCGTACAGTGCTTTCTCGTCCCTAACCAATTAGCATAATTAGTTCATAAGTGTATAAACTGAATGGGTAGTAAGACGTGGTGCTAGAAAAAAAGAAGTGGCTGACCATCAGGGACATCAGGCAATTTATGGGGTGTCGTGACACTTACATTGTTTGATTAATACATAGGTGACCTGGCGGTCTAGGGGTAAGGTGTCAGACTTCTGTGCGGGGGGTCGGGGATTCAATCCTTTGTCCCGGCACAGATTTATCTGATTACCAAACCCTTCCTTCGCCTCTGACAAGATGTATATTAATCACAACTTGTGAATGTGGGGAGTGCCAGGCCTCCACCGTGGTTCGGATTCCACGTTAAACTGTAGGTCTTCCATTTCATTTCACAATCACACTACCGTTTCGCAATAGCGTAAGTGCGTATAACCGGGGTCGGGGATTCAATCCTTGGTCCCGGCACAGATTTATCTGATTACCAAACCCTTCCTTCGCCTCTGACAAGATGTATATTAATCACAACTTGTGAATGTGGGGAGTGCCAGGCCTCCACCGTGGTTCGGATTCCACGTTAAACTGTAGGTCTTCCATTTCATTTCACAATCACACTACCGTTACGCAATAGCGTAAGTGCGTATAACCCGAACGGGTAGTAAGACGTGGTGCTAATAATAATAATAATTTGATTAATAAATTATTATCAAAATATAATATTTGATAGGTTAAGGACCCTGATTTTTTTTTATTTTTTTTTGCGAATCCTTAAATAGTAGACACTTCCCAGGAAGATAAATCACACAAGACACTGTTTGACAAACTCAACGAGACGCTCTGAATGACCAAACTGAGACATGGCTGTTCACAAACTTCCACCAATGGATGCATACTGGCTCCAGTACTGGTAGAATCTTAAATTATTATTATTATTATTATTATTATTATTAGCACCGCGTCTTACTACCCGTTAGGGTTATACGCACTTACGATAATGTGTAATGGTAGGGTGATTGTGAGATTATATGGAGGACCTACAGTTTAACGTGGGATCCGAACCACGGTGGAGGCCTGGCATTCCTCACATTCACAAGATGTCTTTTGTCAGAGGTGAAGGAAGGGTTTGGTAATCAAATAAATCTGTGCCGGGACCGAGGATTGAACCCTGGCCGCCAGCATAGAAGTCTGACATCTTACCCCTAGACCGCCAGGTCACCGGATACTTCTAATTGTTTTCTTTCAGTTGCAACAATGGTCCATGTTTCACATACATAACGTGCAATGCTCCAAACACATGTCCTTAGGAACCTTTTCCTGATTTCCAGATCTATACTAGTTGAGGTTAGTAGGCCCTAATGTCTTCTTGTTATGAAAAGCTTTCTTCGCAAGTGATCAGTGGCGCATCAAGGGGGAGAAGAGTGGATAGGGGCAGTTGCCCCTCTCCTCCCAACACCCGTACACATTTAATGATAACTTAAAATACATCTAGTTAAACTATAAAATCGAGCACTGAAGATGTGTTGAATGAATTAAATCTACCTTTCTTATTCTAACAGGCAAATAATATCAACAATTTTCCAATTGAAGATCACTCCAAATATCTTATAGAGGGACCTAAAATTTCAAATATTTCTTAAGGAATAATCCCTCTAAGCAGCTTCTAGGTGCATTCAAATTTTTACGTTTTACTGGAGAGGGTTTTTGGACTTCCCCTTAGGTTAAAAGACATACCTGTTTAGAAGAAACTTTATTTTGCTAACCCCCCCCCCCCCTCGAACC
>CABEEJ010003754.1:41129-76281 GCA_901482245.1 Timema douglasi
CCCCCCCCCCCCTCGAACCCTCAACCCCTCGACTACGAAATTTAATTCTGGCTACAACATTGATTGTTCGACCCCACTCCCCCTCTCGCTAAAGTAAATTTCTGTGTGTGCCACTGCCGGCGCTGTTCTACTTTCTTGCTTCTGTTGTTTTCGGTTATTCTACTTTCAAGGTAGCCGAACTCCAATACTTGCTGTAGCCTTACTTCTAATTGAACTTTATTGCAGGAATCAGTTTTGATATAATCTTTTATCAAACTAAAGATATAAGTAAACTGAGAAATCGACAGCTTGGCTCAGTCAGTAGCGTATCTGTTTACTGAGCTAAGGGTCCTGGGGTTCAATTACCAGCATGACCGAAACATGTATCATTGGTGAAATGTGGGTTTACACTCTCACATTGATAAATTAACGGCCGGGGACTGGATGTTGTATCTGTCCTAGTCTTAAGCTATATTATGAGGCATATGAAGCTACGACAGGTACAGCAAGCTGGTAGTAGGAAATATATGGCTTGAATAGAAAATTACCCTGACCATAGTCTGGAAACAGTTATGGATGTAAAGTAAAGTTAAACTGAAAAATGTTCAGTCTGAAAAATTAACTAAATACTTTTTTTCGTCTTGGATGAAACTAGTGTCGAGTTACTAATGTTGTAAACTGTCCCTCTACCTGTCTTCCTTTAAAAATGGGATGCACATCAGCATTCCCCTCGTCTATATACAATTATAATATATATCGTCATCCTGAGTGTCTTATAGCTGCAAATGAAGTAACAAATCATCGTTTTCTCTTCTTGTGAAGCAACAATATTACGTTCAGAGAGCAATGATGGCACGTAAGAAAACAGCACTGCCACAAGGCGGCCGGCCAGCCGTCTCTCAGGAAATGTATCTTTAATGTGATCAATAAAGAGTCAAAGGTGTGTCATATGAGATTTTTTTTATCACCGAGTCTTACAACCGATACCGGATGTACGCATATTTACTAACTACGTTAGTAATTTAGGGATGAGGAAGATTGAATTTAGAGGAAGTGCACTAAAATTTGCGTGGAGGAAGAGTGTAAAACCATTTTGGAAAAACCACTCTCAGTACAACCGTCTGGGATTAGAACCCGGATCTCCCTGTCATCGACAGTTTAGTCTAAAACGAGAGTCACGCCTTAGACCATTCGGCCAACTAAGCAGGTTTCATGTAAGAATGAAAAATCTACTAAACCCCCCACCCCCCTCGATTCTTCCCCCCTCCCACCTTTAGTAAAGATAGGCAAGCATAAGGACACTTCAAACCTGAGCATAAAACTTTCCTTTGGGACAACGGTCGGATGCGAGATTTAAAAACTAACTAGTTTGGGAATTGGTTAAGGACGTTGCCTGCCTGTGACGTCACGGCAAGTCCAGGTAAGATTCCACATGTTAACGAATTTAAATTTTATTCGGCGAGTTTTAAATATATAACGTTGGAATGAGACCCACAAATTATTAGATAATTCTAAAAAAAGTTCTACAGTGTCACAAAGTTATTATTTTGATCTTCAAGTAGTTTCGTGTAAACGTAAATTTTTAATAGATAATCTACAACTTAGGATATTTGTCATTTAGGATATTTGTCATAGTCACGAAAAAGTCCTGTAGGATTCTTCCTGTCAGTATGTAGATTAAAGGATATTTGTCATAGTCACAAAAAAGTCCTGTAGGATTCTTCCTGTCAGTATGTAGATTAAAGGATATTTGTCATAGTCATGAAAAAGTCCTGTAGGATTCTTCCTGTCAGTATGTAGATTAAAGGATATTTGTCATAGTCACGAAAAAGTCCTGTAGGATTCTTCCTGTCAGTATGTAGATTAAAGGATATTTGTCATAGTCACAAAAAAGTCCTGTAGGATTCTTCCTGTCAGTATGTAGATTAAAGGATATTTGTCATAGTCATGAAAAAGTCCTGTAGGATTCTTCCTGTCAGTATGTAGATTAAAAAAGTCCGTGGAAGCATGTCTATCTAGAATAAGAAACAAAAAAATAGGAATTTAAATTTGGTAAGAGATATCTAAAATATATATGATTTTATCCTATCTAAATAGAATTGAGTGTGTACATAGCTCTACTACAGATCGAGTTCAATATATGTCTACTTCACCCCTGCAAACTAGAGACGCCGGTTAACCTTGTGCCCAAATATTTTGAAAAGGTTGAACAAGGTAAAAAAGACTGTACTCATTTAAATAGGCACACTTATAAAAGTGGCACAACATTTTAAAATTTAATGGAAAATAAAAGTGATTCTTTCTAAAATGAGTGAAAAATATGCCAGCATCTAGACAACTAATTCAATTCAATCTATTTTAACCAAAATATGTACTGTAGTGTACATTCAAACAATTTCATTGGGATCTCATCATTGTATTATATTCTTAATTTTCACCTGTGGCTCAAATTGACAGGGTTAAGAATGTTCATATTCTGAAGAATTATAAGAAAGATCTCTTTATGTTTGACGTTTAAAAGGTATTCAACATCGAGTTAATCGTCAATCTTGTAAGAGAAGTGTGATGTTATCAAATAAATCGATAGCACCTTGATACAATTTTATTTATATACGTACAGTAAGTACTTAGTTTAAATTCGATTTTAAAACATTTCAAGATGTTTATTTCATTTATTTTCTGTTGTAATCCCTATAATGACACATTTTATATCTTCAACTAAAAATCTAATACAATAAATAGAGCGATACTTATCGAAATGCACATGTTTCTACTAGAAGTATAACTTGTTTATCAGAGAGTACACTACCAATGATGGATTTTGCTGTCTGAGTTTAGTGCGGAGTTCAATGCTAAGTTGATTTTTAGATCGTAGGCTCAAAGAATATATTAAAAATTGCTCTTCTGTAATATAAAATAACTGTTCCATGAAGTTAGCATATTTATTCATTATAGTTTTGGCAAGTCAATAAACTCGTTAATCATTGAGTGAGTAAAATACTATAAGATGATGTATATGTTATAAGTTTCTTATGGTGTTAACTCATTAAGTTGAGTCATGAGAGAGGAATTTAGAAATCAACTGGGGCAGTCACATTCGGTGGGCTGAAAAGTGCATCAGTTCAACTAACGAAGAAACCTTTTAATTTTCATTTATCCTCGAACGAGAACTATGTAGTTTTTACTAATGAAACTCGAGACTATGCGGCTATAGGTGCCAAGGCCTTTATTAACTTGCCTAAGACCCAAGCAGTACGAATCCCAAACATAATCTAATGAAGCTGAATGGATAAATGGGATATAAAGGCTAGTAAAAGTTAATGAATTTCGGAAGCCGATAAGAAAAGAAAGTTTCTTTACCGACTTAGAGAATTGGCAATAAATCACTTCCTTCCCATCCGCTGCTAAGCGAACAGAAACAAAATTATGACCAATTAAAAGATAGATCTATTACAAAATCTAGTCCCATTTTATTTTCAAAATAAACTGATAAAGATATTTAATTTTATACTACTGACTCTAATAAGATGTATAATTTATAGTTAACATTTTGTGGGGACGATTTAAGACTAGATTTGAAACAAAATATGAGATAGTTTCAGAAGGAGTGACTACATTTTAAAAATATATCACAATTCAATTATTATTCAGTTGTATATTTACGTATATAGGCTATTATACGTTGAAATTTGTGCATAAGCATTTAAATGAAAACGTGAAAAAAGCAACTAGACCAACAAATATTATATTACCAACAGATTTATAATAGGGACAAACAAAATCTTTAAAGTAATTGTAAGCCACTAATAGAGTAAAATAGTTTTCAAAAAACTTCAATTTGCCTTAGCAGGCCGGTGTCAAAATCCCATTCAAGTTCTTTGAGGATGATGTGTTCAACAATGTGCTTCAATTCTATTTTCAGGCAGATTGTGATGCATTTATTTACATTTCAACTTATTCATCCCATATATTAAATTATAAATATTAATTAATAGATTCATACTAAAGCGTATTTATAAAAAAATATCACTCATAAAAGGGAATATCCCTAACATAAGTTAATAAAACACAAAGAACTATCTCTTTAACAACAGATGAAGCTTTAAAACGATTCGTATAATCCAGCTTCGGTGGCCGCATGGTCTAACCCGTCACGCTCGCAAAATACTCAACTGCTGATGAGGGGGATATCAGGAATAGACTCCCGGTTGGATCTACTAAGGGTGGATTTTCTAAATGGTTACCCAATCGCTCCCCGCAGATATGGGTGCATTTGCTCTAAACTCAAACTTCCTCATCCATAGCATATTAATGTAGCTAGTACATATGCGTATAGCTCAATCGCATAGTAAGTAAAATTCTGTTCTTAGAAAATCTCATAAATCTTATAAGGGATGATAGAATATTTACTACACAAACTTTTACATGATTAAAAAAAAGTTTTGAGAGTTTATAAATGAGAGATTATTATAGTTCGGTGAGAAATCAATCAAATGAAATAAGTAAAATACATTAAATATGTATTTTACTTATTTCATTTGATTTATTTCTCACCGAACTTGTTCTCTATGGGTGTGAAACGTGGTCGCTTATCTTACATGACGAAAACAAATTTAGGTTATTTGAAAACAAAGTGTTTGAGAATATATTCAGTTATAAAAGGGATGAGGCTATTGGGGAGTGGAGGAGGTCACACAATTATGAGTTAAACATCCTGTACTTATCACAATACATTGTTAGGATAACAAAGTCTTGTGGGTTACAGGTAGGTTACGGCGAGCAGTAAATTCAGTGCAAAGGGGAGAGTCTAGAATCTTGTTCACAGTATTGACTGGCAAACCCAATGGGAAAATACCATTGGGAAGACCTAGATGCTGATGGAGGTATAACATTAGAATGTACCTGAAATAAATAGGACCTAATGAGGTGGACTGAATAGAATTAGCTCAAGATAGGGATATGATGTAATGAGGTGTACTGGATATAGCTATTTCAAGATAGGGATAAGGCGTAATGAGGGTTACTGGATATAACTAGCTAAAGATGGGATGTAATGAGATGGATCGGATATAACTAGCTCAATATAGGGATAGTATGTAATGAGGTGTACTGGAGCTACTTATATCTAGTCCTCCTCATTCCCCCATATCTCTCTCAGGTCAATTCTAATGCTATTGATTTGCCAGTAACTACCTGAACACGATTCAAGATAGTGTTGTTATTATTAGTTGTTCTGTCTTATGACAGGGCCATTCTGTTTGTCAATAACTTTGACCACCAATGCGTCCTGTCCTCTGCCTTCTCCCTCAGCACCAAAATGTTTCCTCTTTCCTTAAAGCCATCAAATATTTGAATTATCCTTCTTCCTAAGCTTCTCTTTACTTCAACCTTTCCTTCTATGACGTCATGCAGAAGACAGTTCATCCTAAGAATGTGTGATATCCTTTTTGCTTCGTACCTAAGAATCACATTTAAATTGTTTTATTCTCGCCCACTCTTCTTAAGATTTCTTCATGTGTCACTTTGTCTGCCCACATGATATTCTCAAGTATTCTCTAGCACCACGTTTTAAGGCTTCCCAAGTATTTCATTTACATTTTCCTAAGAGTCCAGGCTTCTGCTACATACAACGTGATGCTCCAAATGTGACATTTCATCAGCTTTTTCCCCAGTTCTAAGCTCAACTTGCTGATCAGCAATAGCCTCTTCTTGTGTAAAGTTTCTTTGGCCATGGCAATCCTCGACCTATTTTGTTGGTGTAGTAGGCATCCTTTGTCAGCAGACTTAACAGGTACTCGGACTTATCTATAATTTTCAACTCATAGTTTCCAATTTTGATTTTCAGTGGCTCTTCAGTTTTTGAAATCACCATCATTTTTGACTTATCAATGTTGACTTCTATGCCATATCTTCTCCCTATCTCCAGCTGGTCCATCATTACTGCAACTCTTCTTTATAACTGGCCAACAATTCTAGATCATCTTAGCTTTTTATTGTGTGATGACGTGTACTCCTATCCTGAAATTGCCACCTCCCTCTAGGGGTTTCCTGACCAGCCTTTCTCCATAAAATTTGAACAAACTAGGGAACAAACATCATCCCTGCCTTACTCCTCTTCCTATCTCTATGCTGTTGGCCTCTCAATTATTCACCCTCACCTGCTCTCACTGTCCAAAGTACTGATTCACAATGAACCTTCTGTTCCTCCATTGGAGGCCGATATTCTTGAGTATGTCCATCAGTTTCTTCCACTTCACTCATCTAACGCCTTTTTTCCAGTCAATGAAACCAATGTAGGCTACTTCATTGACTTCCAGTACGTTTCTCAAATTATTCTCAACATCCTAATGGCATCTCTATTTCCTTTTTTGAATACAAATTGGTCTTCTTACATCCCACTTTCTATTTTATGTTTCAGTCACCTGTTGAATATTCTTACCGCAATCCTCCACAAATAAGATAGAGGCTGATGGTCCTGTCAAGGATTGTTTCTTCTTCTTTAGAGACACCATTGTTAGGTCTAGAAAGTCCTTGTGCTAGTCTCTTATTTCGTATATCGTATTTATAAGTTTTGTCTGATCCATTAATCCGTTGTTTCTCAGTTCCTTCAAAAAGTCAGCTGGGATGACGTTATCTCCAACAGTTTTACTTTTTTGCATATCCTTTATGGCTCTATCAACTTCACTCTTTAAAATACTGGATCATTTTTCATCTTCCTCTATCTAATCTTCTGCTTCAAAATTTAGGTTACCTGGTAGATTTTCTATGTCATACGGTATATATTCATAATTGTAAGAATCTCTTTATGATTTGTCAAAAACTTACCTTTGGATTTTTTATACCTCTTGTTCGCATACATTTGTTTTCATTACCTCCCAGTTTCTTGGTTTTTGGTATGTGAAATCATACTTTCCTTTTCTTTGCGGTGTTATAAACTCATCGCATGTCTTACCTATATAGTATTTCCTCGCTTTGTTTCTCTTCTTATCTCGTTATTTAACTTCGTATGTTCTTATTTGTTGACACTTTTCAATTTTCTTCCTACTTCCATCTTCTGAAGCATCTATGTTGCTACCCAGGGCTTTCATGCAGTCCTTTACACTTTTCAAAAATTGTTATTTAGCACCCTTAAAAATATTCTTAACACTATTCAAGTTCCCTTTCACACTTATAGGCCTCACTAAACTTTTGTTCTATTGAATTTATCACAGTTTCACTCTTGCTACTTAATTTTTATAAGTTCCACTCATCTTCCTGATTCTCTCTTGTTTCAATGCACACCACAAGCAGGTTGTGGTGCGAATCACTGTCAGCATCCGGCAATGTATTCACATCTTTCACACAATTCCTGAACCGCAGTTTGAAAAGGATTTGTTTAGTTGGTACCTGATGAAGTCTCCTGGGCTCTTATATGTGTATGGTTTAGTCTCCCGTTTCTTGAACCAGATGTTTTTCCCCACCAGATCATTCCGGTTGCAGAATTTGATGAGCATCTTCCCTCTTTTGTTTCTCTTCCCCAGTCCATGTGGCCCTTTGATCCTCTGCTCTCGTCCTTCTCCGACTACACTGTTTCTATCACCCATTATTACGGTGTTAACTTTCCCTCTTCCCTAATAATTAATAGCTACTTCAATTTAATAATATACCTACATCTACCAATACATCACCGTGGTCGGTTATGTACACTTGTACTATCTATTTATTACTGGTTAAGCGGTTAATTTCACAAACATTAATCTATCACTATGACATGTCCCTTCAGTGACACTTTTCCCTACTTCATTTTTCACCACTTTTGCCACTCCTTTTTCTACACGCTTTCCACCTGAATAGAACATTGTGTAACTTCCAGACACTATTTCAACTTTATCTTTCCACAGGACCTCACTTGAACACACAATGTTCACACCACACCTTTCTATATCCATTTTCAAATTTTCCAGTTTCTCAGGCCTTCTCGTCGTCCTTACATTCCATGTTTCTATGATTAAAGTGAAAGTTTTATTTGATGAATGTTCTTTGTTGATCGCTCCCTCTGAAGTAATCCCCACCAGGATATTTTAAAGGACTAGTTTACCTACAAAATGTCTTATCCCAGGAAGAGCTATCGTTGGTTTTGTAAACTTGACAAAAGTTGTTTTCAGGGATAAAATAGTGTGGCAGTTTTTCGTTTTCCTATTCGTGCCACAGCACCACGGCTGAAATATCACTCCATGTGGTCACGTCCGTGGCTGTTTGATCGTGAACCATCTCGAGCATCATTTGCTCTGTGCCTCCAGTCGATCCTGATACCACTGCCACCCAATCAGTACCAGCCCCGTAACCTGTGCTGGGGGTGTGATACACCCCAAGTCACCGGATCCTTACAGAACCTAGCCACCAGCGAACTTACTGCAGCCGTTAAGCCACCACACTGGCGATGCCATGCCCCCCGCTACATGTCTGTTAAGTTTTACCAATGTGAACATGTATGAGACCATGCTGCGTTGTACTCATTTATTATATTAATTACTCTAATGGGGTGGGCTGAGTAAGGTAGAATTAGGAGAAAATCGACCCTCTTCACACCCGGTTAAATGTCAAGGAAATCGGGCTACTATCAGATTTTATCTTCTTGAAGGAGTTACAATAAGAAATAATTTTTTTTCTGTCACTCAGGAGCTAACCCTTCATTGAAATATATATGTGTATTTAGATTTATATGTTATATATTATTTTTATTCATTCTTACATTAAGCCTTACTACCTGTTTGGTCTATCACTCACCTCGGTGGCGTAGTTGGCTAACGCGCTTGCCGTGTTAAGCTCGACCGCTGAGGACGGGGAGATCGAGGTTCGAATCTCGGTCGGGTGAACTGGGGTGGTTTTTCCTAAATGGATTTCCACTCCCCCTCCATGCAAATGTGGGTTCACTTCCTCTAATTAAACCTTCCCAAGTCCTTAATCCATTAGCGTAATTAGTACTTAAAGCGTATAGCCCGAACGGGTAGTAAGACGCGGTGCTAAATAATAATAATAATAATAATAATAATGTTTGGTCCATCCACGTGTAACCACACCAATGGCGTAGGGATGAGTAAAGTATCTTTAGAGGAAATATACGTGCATTTGCACGGAGGCAGAGTGTGAAACAATTTTGGAAAAACTTCATTAATTACACATGACCGGGATTCAAGCCCCACTATCCCAATCCTCCCATATACCAGACGAGCTTGACACCTTAGTCTACGTGCCCACCTATACAGGTATAACTATTGAGGAAATAACTTATGTTCTAAGTGCATATCATATGTATATTTAAATAAGCACACTTATGCATTTAGTTTGTTAAACCAGTATATTCTAAAAATGAATATCAATTGTTGCCAAACATGTGCAAATGACTAATTATAAATGTACAGCAGCATGCAATAAAAGATGAGTTAACATAACTTGACTACCTAGCTTAACGAAACTACAAACACGTATTTTATTTCAAACAATTAACATTGCAATACGTCCAAACATTTGAATTTTATAAGAATGCAAACAAGAAAACATCCAACAACAAAATAACACCAAATTAAACATCACTAATAAAAATTATCAATAATTCTAAGAACTACTATATCTAGATACTTTTACTGTACATTAAGTGAATGGTGGTAGAGTATTGGTAAATGGTGTACTTACTGCCTCGTTGTGGGATCTGCGCAGCTGAAAGAAACAAACATATCATCCATCGGCATAGCGAAACGAAGGAACAAGTAACAATGCCTGCCCAAGTCATAGGACAACCACTTTGCTGGCATCGCATTTATTTCCACAGTTTAGGTTCTTTATTAAATATATTCTTTCCTTCTATTGGCTTATTGGCATTTTTTTACCTATTAATACATTTCAGTCCCAAGACTGGCCATTAGCGACTCAAATGACATAACTTACAGGAAAATAATTGCAAAAGTGATATTTAATGAGATATATAATAAAATTCCTTTAACGACATGGTAAACTTAAATATGAAGATAACGCACGCTTATTTCACTTAGTTGGGAATATAAGAGACGTAAAATAAGAGATACTCTTTTTGGACTATCTCTATAGTTAATTCAGAAGCTATATGAATCGATACCAAACATGTCTTATTCTATGACTACATTTCCTGAGTTTAGACCAAACATTCTTTGGAAGACTATGCCTTCTACTTAAGTGGTTGTTTTATGACTTGGTTACAGAGCTAGTATATGTATTATTTTCAACTCGACATTTAATCACAGTATCAACCATTGGAAGGCATATATAAAACATTAGTATAAGTTTGAAGTGTCAAAGAAACAATTCCAACATAGGTGACCAAAATGAATAGTCTCAAATTAAAGTTTTCTTGGGGTTTTATATTTTATGATACTTCTGAATTAACTACTTTATCACGTAAAACTGTAGGACTGCAAACCATATCTAAACTTAATGCATTGATAACTTAAAATTTTTTTATTTTTTAAATGTCTCGGCATAGAAATATTATATATATAAAGTTAATTTTATATATATATAAAGTTAATTTTATATTTACATATAAAGTAAATTTTATATATACATATAAAGTTAATTTTATATATATAAAGTTAATTATATATATATATATAAAATTAATTTTATGAGCTAAAGGAAATATTGACTTTGAAATTTGTTTGCATTGATTTAACTTGATCATCACAAATTAAAGAATGGCATAACTCAAACAAATTATATAAGAGTATATTATTATTTCATAATATTTATATATTTACAATTTTGTATAATATATCATTAAATTCAGTAGGACATTCTGACATAAGAAATATCGAAACAAGGACTTTTAACTCAACGTACTATTGCTCTTAGCATGAATTAAAAATGTTATTCCCACAGTGAGGCTCCATTCCAGCCATTACGGTATGTTAAGCATGAGTTTGTGCAATGTTGAAGCATCGCCTGATATTTGAGATCTTTAGCAGCCACAAATCTAAGTTGGCTTCTTTAGGACAAATGTAAAACCAGGGAACATTATTTTTATGTATTCATATAATTACAATACTAATTTTGAATATGGTATCTGATATGTCACAGTATTTTGATTCGAATACAAAATGACACATGGGCCCAGAAATAGAACCCATAGTGGCTGACTGTGAGTGTGAAGAAGGAAATTTTGAATATCCTAAGTGTTTCAAAGGACTTAAGTCAAAGGTCATTTTACTCTGTCCAAGTGTAATTTTTAATGATGTAATATAATGTGAAATAGATCAGGGAATGGCTGTATTCTATAATTATTTATCATTATATGTATAGTTTTCTTTGATAGGTGAAACTTGACACATCAATGCAGTCATATCTTTGATAATGAGTTAAGTCCAACTCTCAGTAGAACCTAAATATGATATCGCATTTACAGATTTGTCCTGAATTGAATGGACAAATCCAGCACCTCAATAGAGATTAATACGAGTTATTAATACAGATTAAGGAAAATAATATAATCCAGATGTACTCTACATACATATATTCAAAAAAGTATAACATGATTATTTATTACATGTTAATAGAAACACATTAGAAATATGTGTTTTTATAAAATGTACCTATTCAATTATAGCATCTCCTTATTCTGTAGATTTTATTATTAATGGTTGTTTGAGTATCCTAGGTTGAAATTGCTCTCAGTTATTTAAAGTAAGCATATAAACTAAGTAATATAAGTAATATGGTCTATATCGCTGCGCGACTGCGTGGATTTACAAACAAGTTTGGATATAAATCACACATTAATAAACACTGGGAACTTAATATTACTGCCAATGTGCAGAATTAGTTTATTTTTGTTGACAATATCACCTTTTCCCATAAATCAAATTATTTATATATTATTTTATTTGATAATTGTAAAACAGAGGAGTAAACAAACCTAAATTAACTACGAGGTACCTAGTTCATGGTTTCACATTATAATGCTACACTTAACATTTATTTATTATCCTAAGAAGGGTGTAGAGTTGAATAAAGACAGACAACTTTAAAACTATGTTAAAAAATGTTATAATATAGCCAGTAATACTTAATATAATTTACGAACAAACCGGATTATTCATGTTTGGTTTTCTTCGAAGACAAACACCGAAATATAGGTAAACAGTAGATATAATATTTATCGATATACAACAAATTTACTGTGTTAATTAATAATGAGCAATCAGTACAATAGGTCATAAATACTGTAAACAGCTTTTCAATTAAAAAACTCACTCCAAAATATGTAAAAAATGGTGTGGATTAAATGGAATAAAAGTAAAATGTGACCACTTTAATTTTCTCGCAACCTGTTTGATAAATATTGGTTTTTTCAATAGAAAATGCACTTTAAAAAATAACACAGAGGCCAAACAATACATATTAATAACAAGTTCTACACATCAACAAGATAAAAATGTGGCGTCACGTATTCGGCTTTAAATTTCTTAATGCGATGCACATTTATAAAGGTGGGGGAAGTGATGAAATACATATACAAAGAAACAAGTTTTATTTGATTTGGTTTTTGCCATAAGTTATACAATTTCTTTCTTTAAAGACAGTCTAAAAAATGAAATCACTCTATACATATTTTTCGTTAATGTTAGATACACACTGTTCAAATCATAGAGCTTTCAAGTGAACCATAAGGTTGATAATTTCAACTACAGATAAAAAAAACTCGCCATAATAGCTCACTTTAAGTGAAAAAAAAATTATTACCATTTCTACAAGAACGTGTTGCACTTTTTTAAACAAAAAATAAAGTCATGCTGTTTGTTTCAATATTATAAATTTTTAAAGCCTAACACAAAAAGATTGTGTATGTTGTGTATAATGTGTTAGTTTAGCTACTTAATACAATTCCGTCGTGTCACAATTACCGTAGATGAAAAAGCAACCCACTGAAATATTTATTCCTATAAAAACCTATTACATATATTAAATGTGAGTAAAGTGACATAGTAGACATATTATTCCTAGAGTAGGCCTTCTAAAACCGGCATTATGTGAACTCCTTAATCAATTGTCATTTTTCATATAGGAGAAGTAGGGACAACCTTACATCACTCTCTATTCACTGATATAAATAACACTATACTAAAGTTTTCTGTTTTATTTTAAATATTTCATAACAGGCTAGTCATAACATTACTAACGACATATTTTTAATAGACTGCCCGTATAACACGAACGGGTGGTGAGACGCAATGAAATCAAAAAAACAAGAAAAAAAGTTTGAAATGCCACTGTATCAATTGGGTATTTAATATTAAAATGGTTTTAAAAATACACATTTTAGGTAATTGTGTTACACACAAATTAAGTTGTGTATTAATGACACAAGATATATATAGATATATACAGTATATATATAGCATGACATTAATACATAACTTAATTACCAACTACTAATTATCTAAAATACGTATTTTTAAAACTATATGTATATATAACTTCAAAGGTGCCTTTAAAAATAAATAATCACCTAAATTAATAAATGTTTAGTTTTTTTTATTAATAAGTGAGATAAAGCTGTATATAACATACCACACACACGGTTGTATCAGACCAAAACAAATTTCTAATCATCTTCACGACCAGATGAAATAAACAAATTTTGACTATACTAAATTTAGTTTTTCGAAAAAATAGGTATCATGATTACTTTTCGAAATAAATCATAGTCAAATCAGAAGTCAAGGGCCATCCTGACCTCGTTTTGCATTAAACTAGCACAGTGATTATTTTCACCTGGATAAAAGAGCCTTTATAACATCGATCATGTCGCCAAAACGAAAAATAAAATATGTCATAACGGATTCACGCTCTCAGTGATATATTCATTTCTTTGTTGGTGTCTAGATTTCAAAAACAAGTCAATACTTCACTTATCTTTAGTAGAATAAAAGTGTTTTTAATCCATATATTCTTAGTGACCATTCCCTTCATTTGTTGGATTTTGAGCCAAAGAGTAGGATGATAAGAATAAGAGAAAGAAATAGAAAGAGAAAGATAGATCAAGAGTAGATAGAAAAATAAAAATATAATGCCCAAGTGAATACAAATAAAATATTAGAGTAGGACAAGAAAAAAAACCAAAGAGGGCGTAGGGTTAAAGGGAAACTTGCCATTTGAAAAGAATACATCCACTTAGGATATACTTTCTTTTGTAAGCGCTTTCCTTTGGAAACAACTCGCTTGGGAAGTTACTCCACACGCTTATTAAGCCGGAAGGTAAATTATCTCGTACCCCATGTACCTGCCAATATTCGGTAAACGTACCCAACAGTTGGGGTGCTACAAGGTAGCCTCCACCCCTCGCCGCGCCATCAGCTGTCGGTGATGTTTAATTTGGCTCGCTTTGACTGCAATTGCGCCTCCAACACTTTTCTTGTTTTCAACTTTATAATCGTCTACTCTGCACTGTTACACGCCTGTAATGTGGCCGTGTAAGCCATGTAATGGAGAAGAGTTTTCAGGTTATCGGGGAGAAAGAGAGGAGGATGGGGTAATACTTGTATCCAAAACCATCCAAAATTTGACGTCAAAAATATATATTAGTCTGGCCCGATCACCCGACATTCTGTCTTACTCAGAGAGGGGTGGTATATCGTCGATACACTAAGTTTAGCCCCCTTACAAGAACGGCCCCGCGGGATTCCCCCGTATCTCTTTTTGCTTTCACTCCAGCAGCCCTCGTCATCGTTTCGGGCGCATTGTACATACCAGCGTGGCCGAGGGCAAACAGCACGCATTATAAACAAATTGGTTGGAGTTCACCGAACAAGATGACTCTCGTAAGCTCAGGAGATACGAAGTACACGCCCAGTATGTAATACTAATACATTGATAATAACAAGTCACCATAATAATAAATAATGATAACAGAACACCCAGCTATTAACATATTCCTACCCCACACTAGAGCAGCCAGCCAGCCAGTCATCCTCGACCAGCATGTCAAATCACGACTAGACGGCTAACACACGACCAGCCACGATGCAACACGTCACGCCACATCAGAGAACGTTTAAAAGGGGTTTCATCATGCATAAAAGTAAAAGTAAAAAAAAAAAGCCAGTTGACACCAAGGCAAGTCAAGACTGATGCTAAGAGGGACGGGTTCTAAGCGCAACCAGGCTATGAGATAGAGAGATAGAGAGAGATAGAGTTAGATTAGAGAGTTAAGAGAGAAATAAGAGATAGAGTTTTAGTTAAAGAGAGAGTTAGAGAGATAGTTTGGAAACTCAAGAGACTCACAAGCACGAAGAGGAGGGTGTTTTCCTTCGTTTCGAGTTGACTGCTCTCACGTTAACATTGCGCATCTGGCAGTCTGCAATGAAAACAGAGAGTAGTCAGATTTTAGACAAAAACGGTAAAAAAAAAACAATAGCATAGCCATAAATTAGCTAGCTTTCTCGTTAAGGAAGAAAGAAATTGGTAAAAAAAAAAAAATTGGGAAGTAAAAACACTTTTTTTTAATTAGGACATAGATTTTTTTTTTTAAATGGCATACTGGTTTTGAAAAGTTGTGAAGTCATTTACAAAATGTATCCCATACTGTTATTTATCCAGTTTAAAACCATTTAAACACTAACTTTTTTCTATAAATCAATTCTTTTGTTAATTGGTATCAAACACAACAAAACAACTATTTTATATTCTTTAATCATATCATAAAAACAGCAAGACGACCATCACTCATTCAGAGCGTGTATACACCTCAACAAATTTATCTGAATACAATAAAAACCAGTAAATTTTATGTAGAAAAAACAAAGCCAACACTCTCTAAGTGCTTCGTGGCACTTGCATCCCCAACGACTTTTAGCCGAGCACTTCAAATATACTCGTATCAGTTCATTTGTCACAAACTACTACTTTCCTTTGAATATATTTTTCGGTCGAGCAAAATAAGATTCCTCTTGTTAGTTTAGGGTTATATAATACATCTGAACAAGTTTATTTAGATGCTGTGAGTTTGGCCACACAATGCTGTACACACACAACCGTATAGCATCCATCAGAAATGTCCAAATATACATTAAAAAAAAGTGTTCATATTTGTTGTCCAGTTTTTCAGCGAACTACTTATCGTTCCATGTGGTAAAGAAGTGGTTTTGAAGAGTAGCAGACAAGCAGAGTAAGCGTGCGCGCACGTCTATGATTGGACAAGATAATATGTCTGTCTTGCTCACTCCCGAAATGCTGTTCGGGTCCATATGTCTCGGGTATTCTGTCCATATCATCTCAGATAAGATACTACGCTGGAGAGGGGGAAATGTGTGTATGTGTATGTGTGGTGCGCTTGCTGCTGTTGAAAGAGCTTTTATGGGGGTGGTTGTAGATTTGTCATGTTTCTCTGACAGAATGATAGAAGGCTGGTTGGGCTACCGTTCTACACTCCTACATACGTTCTTTTACCTTCCTAAAACCGATTTCCTGCCATTCCTTTGAGTCCCATTTCATTCAGTGTGTGACATTGCTACATCACCAAGAATAGCTTCAATGTTAGCTTCATTATACATCTGATTGTAAATATAATAACTAATCCCTAGATTAAGATTTTATTTTGGGTTAATATACTTATTATATAGGCTATGTGTAGTTTAGTTAATGCTCATATTGATAAAATTGTCTCAACTGTTTAATCACTCTGGAGTATTGAATTAGCTCGTGATATGAGTAATATGAATTAATTTATATTGTGTATTAGTACAATATGTGTTTAGTGGTTTATCAAACAGAAATAACACGGTAGAAATTTTATTAATATTCTGAAATAAAGAGCTTTTTTTCTTGTAAGTGAAATTATAAGGGAATTTTCTCTAAGAAATAGATAATACATAAGAATACGTAATAAGAATTCTATCAGCATTTCCCTTGATCGGTTGAAAAATTACCATATGATAAATTCAAACCACAACACAAACAGTCAATCAATATTAAACCCTGGTTTACCAACCTTGTAAGGTAAATATTAATTTTTGTTTCAAACAAATCAATAACTAATGCGCCGATGTGTCAACTATGTTAAGATATGTATATGAACGCAGTTCTTAATTAGATAAAGCTTGTGATGTTTCGTCGACGTGTCACATGACAAAAAAATGTTTTTACTCACTTTGTTGAATAATGCCCCATTTTAATTGATAAAAAGATCTATAACAAAGTCAGGTACACCTTATTATATATATATTTATTTGTAAATTAGGTTTTTAACGGCTGACTTGAATGTTTATTTGCCTACTAAAACAATCTAGAGTAAATAAAATCTAATTAAAAAATATGATGCTCCAAAATATTATCAAAATTGTTCGAGATGGCCAACTCCCGTGGTTGAGAATGAAAATGAAATACATAATAAAACATGCATAAATATTAAGCTTATTCAATGCAACAAATTATTTAATAAGTTATTCAAAGTAAGATTCTTACTTTTACCCAACTGAGTACCACAGGAAACTTGTTATTATCTTTCACACAAGAACTTTACACATTTATTGTCAGTGATTGAGCTTATATTATTATACGTTTAGTGTAAAGGGCTACAGTTAGTCTGAAACTTATAGGTACCCTTCAAAACGTAGAACTGGAACCTTGCTATCCCTCGTTTGCGGCTTCGGGAGTAACTGGTTGATGTAGCGACTACGGTGACGTTGTGCTCAGACATGTGTGGGTAAGGATAGGAAAAAGGTCGGTGAGAGTGTCCCAGAAACGTTAGTTGTGGGGGGGAAAGGATGATTTTCTGGCAACGTGAGTCGCGGTGGAACATGAGGAAGTCCCAAGGTGGGGTGGTAGGGTGATTGTCCCGGCAACGTGAGTCGTGGTGGGAGGTAGGATGAAGTTCCGGCAATGTTAGTCGCGCTGGGAGGTAGGATGACGGTGGAAGGAGAGGGAGGGTTAAAACAATCTTGCTATTTCATAACATAAGACAATTAATAGCTCTTTCATACAAGTTGCGCACCAGGGTTGGGTAGCCACTCTCCGACTGGCTTGTGAGCGAGGATCCACCATGTTAAATACTCTCCACTGCTGCCTAGCCTTGTCCAATGGGAGCTCTCATTGTCACGTGAGAATGGGAGAGACAGTGGCGGCCAATCAAGCCAATAAAAAAAGAGGAGTTCTCAGTCATAGTCGCATATTAGCATGCTCTGATGCACCCTGAAGGGGAGCATGAGAGCACATTCAAACACGTACCGACCAATTAGTTACACCGTATGGTTTCGAACTCTAAAGACGGGTTGCCGCTTTTTCGCAAAGTTCTGGGGAAAAAAAATATTATTAATATTGGTGGGGGAAAATGGAAAGTATGTTGGGGAACCGAATAAGGGTTTTTAGAGTTACGTGCGGAGATACTACTCTATGAAGGGGCTGGGTGAGAGCCTCCTAAACCACTGATGATACAACTCGCTTATCTTAGCAGGGCTTTGGGACGTCGATGGCCCCCTCCAGGGTCGATAACGTAATTTCCAAGCCCCTGGATAAGAGGATTGGTGGCACCGGGAAGTCAGTCGTAGAAGGACTGCGCCAGCTTCCAGAAATGGTTCTATAAGGTAGGCATAGCCAGGTCGCGATGCATAGTCTCATTCCAAACATACCAAGGTGCGTCCACAATGACCCTTAGACACACGCTCTGGAACGCCTGCATCCTCATCATATACGTGTCCGCCAGGTGGCCCCAAGCGGAACAAGCATAGTCGAGGATCAGTCTGAGCAACTGCTTGTACAGTGTAAGACCGTTCCTTGTAGACAGGGCAATACTCCTGTTAGGCAATGGGCCTAGGACTCCCAGCCTTTGCCTCGCCTTGTTGAGTATCTCGTTACAGTGCTGTCCCTAGGTCAGTTTGGTGTCCAGCGTAAGTTCCAGGTACTTAACACTGTCCGCCCAACTGATCTGTTCTCCGAACAGCCGGAGTGGGGCCGGCCTGCAGAACTTTTTTTCCAATGTGAAGAGCACTGCTGTGCTCTTCTCCACGTTAATAATTGTCCTCCAGGTGGTCAGCCACCCCTCCAACTGCGTCAGGTGCGTCTGAAGTCTCCTCTTTACCAGCTGTCATTGCCACGACTCCGCTACTAGAGCCGTGTCGTTCGCATACAGTGCCAACTTGGTGTCTGAAAATTTTGGAATGTCGTTCACATACAGACTGAAGAGCACCGGGTCCGCGAGGGAACCCTATGGAACTCCAGCCCAGATGATTCTGACTTGGGAAATGGCGTTCCCAAAGGTAGTGGAGAAGGTGCAGTGGGATAGATAAGATTGTACAACCTTAACTAGGTAGAAGGGTAGGTTCAAGGAGAGGAGTTTGAAAAGGAGACCTTCGTGCTAAACATAGTTGAAGGCCTTTGACACGTCGAGAAAGACAGCACCAGACAGCCTGTTGATGTTGAAGTTCCTCGTGACCTGCTCAACAAGCCGGACGAGCTGGTGAGACGTAGCATGTCCCGCTCAAAAGCCGAACTGCTCGTCCACCAAGATGCCCACCTCGCGAACATGTCGGGTCAGTCTCGTCCGTAGTAGTCTCTCGAACAACTTGCCCAGACAGTCGAGCAAGCTGATCGGTCGATAATACGAAGCTAGGGCTGGGTCCTTACCAGGTTTATGAAAGCAGAGAACGTTGGCGTGCTTCACGAGCTCGGGGAAATGACTCAGGAACAGGACGGCGTTGAATAACTTCACAAGGAAGTTAATCGCTTCCAAGGGCAGCTTTCTGATGACCGTGTTATTCATACCGTCGCGTCCTGAGGCCTTGTTTAGTCTTAGAGCGGCTAACGCCCACGACATTTCTGTCACCTCCGTGGGTTCAGGTTCATCCAAGTGTCTGTACGAGACCACACTGATGACCCGAATCACGTGCGCACTGTGCACCGGGTCTGACGGGTTGTCAGTCGGTACAAATTGTGCCTCTAAGTGTTCAGCGAGAGCATCGGCCTTCTCTTGGTCGGAGTTGGCCACCCCGTTACGACCCACAATAGGCAGACTTGGTGCGGGGACCCACTTAAAGTTCCTCGTCATGTGTCACAGGAACCTGTCCTGCACGCACAGGCTCTCAATTTTGTACTCCCAGACAATATTCCGGTATTCTTGGACCACCTTGTGAACCGCATGGACTTTGCGGCTCCAGTTGGCCTTGTCTACCGGGTCCCTCGAGATTTGCCAAGCCTTCCTTAGCCGATTTTTCTCCCGAACGTGCCAGAGGATAGAGTCGGGCAAAGAAGCCTGTGGCGCCCTCTTAGGACGGTGCCTCGGCGTCGAAGCTTCGAACAACTCTTTGATGGTGGAAGTTATGAACTCCGCACCACGATCGATTTCTTCTGCTGTCCGAAAGATAGGGGTGGGTCTCATCCTCTCTCTCAACACATTCGTGAACCTGTCCCAGTCAGTGCGCTTAAGTTTCGATTTTTCGGGGGGAGGGGGTCTCTGAAGAACACTGCACGTCCCAGGTTACCGAGAAAGGGGCTGTGATCCGAGTCTAGCTCAGCTAGAGAATTCAGCACTAACCGCCTTCTCATCCCTCTGAGAGACAACGAAGTCTAGGACGTCCGGGAAACCACGGGGATTGTGAGGGATGTGGGTAGGGGTTGGCGGGCCGGAAGCCACCAAGCCATGCAGATCTATAACGTTGCGGAGCAATCCGCCACAAGCGTACATAATCCTAGAGTCCCATGAAGGGTGCTTAGCGTTTAAGTCACCACTGATTAAAAAAAGATGACGGCAGGCCCTTATCTCACACTGCCGTGTGTGAGAGCCGACTTTACTACTGCTCTCTCCACATGTGCAACTAAGTTAAACTAGGGTGGGGTACTACGTGTGCGTCAGGCCAAGGCCTATGCACTTTAAAATGCGGTAAAGTGAGAAAATAAATATGACTCTATCAGAGTAGTGTAGGGCAGGCCTGGCAGACCAAGGGAAAGCCACCAGGACCACCCCACTGAGTGGAAGTAAGAGCAGGGAAAAAACCCCATTGGACTAAGTCAAGGGTAAAAACCTGCAATAGTATCGTGCAGGGTGCATGCGTACGTTAGCGTTAATATGGTTTGACGCATATTCCCATTAACATAGGATATTACTGGAAATGCCAAGTATCTAAAAGTACTACTGAGTCTCATGTCCCCTAACAGAAACAAGATAATTTAGGTTGGTGGGTAACTTGGGTCACCAAGTGGAAGAGCTATGAGCAACTCTCCCCCCCCCCACCCCCCGTATTCTCCTAATTTACTTGGGCGTCTTTATAATTGTACATTCTCTTGAATGTATATTTTACTAGATATAAAATTTTGAAAGAGAAAAAAAAAGGTATCTGAGTATCTAGGTGATTGATGCTGTTGAAGATGGTTATATGATAATAATGGTGAAGCTGAAGTTGAGTATGTAGTTGGATTTGTTGGCGGTTCCTGGGTCCTTTTTCCTATGTGAAGTGTGGGCAGTCCAGGCAGTAGAGAGGGTGGTTGGCGCGGTCTGTGCAAGTGCGGAGGAAAGATACAAGGGCTGACTATACAATCTGGCGCAACAACCTCTTGTCTTCCTTGTATAATTGATTTGGAGGCCATTCCTATTGTTATAAACTAGATTAAATGATCGAGTTGTTAGAAGAAACCTAACAAGTTGTAAGAATAAAAAGAGCTATGTAAAGTAAAGAACATGTTTTTCTTTGCAATATCAACACAACTTCAATCAAATCTGAATGATCTTAGAGACAAACGAGTGTTAGTGGTATCACTCTGGAAGGAACATGAGAGTTCATCTCAAATAATGTTTGTTTCGTGATTCACATGAGAACAGCTAAGGTAAAAGTATGGAGGATGACAGTAATATCAGAAGGTTCTATACACTAATAGCTAATGTTATAAGGCACTGGGAAAACCCCAAAACAAAAACCGCCAGCAGTGTTACTTATTTTCAATGTTCGGTGATATATTGTTTACCTAATAGAGTATGTACTTTCATTAGATTTGTATCAACTTGAAAAGAGAGATACATAAATGTTTTAGCTTGAGAATTAAAAAGTATGATATATTTTTAGAAAGAAATATATACTTTAACTAATATAGGTTGATATAAACGTGAGTGATGATTTATATAGGGTATTGGGGCTTGTTTTAAATAGGATCCAACTCAAGTCATATGTAGTCAGAGTTAATCACGTTAAATGGGAAAATATCAATTCAGTGTAGTTTATAATACCAACTAAATGGTATTATTTCGGTATTTCCTTGACAAAGTGATTAAAAACTTTCAAATTAAGAATGTTAAACTATGTAACATGTAAAAATAATGCCAAAAGCCTTTAATTTAATATTTAATCAAACTCCATGTATTTATGTTAGTATAAAATACTCTAGCTTATTAAGCGTACATAAGTAAATGCCAGTGAAAATCAAAATATATCTACAGTAACCTATATAGGCCTATGGGTTTAACTTGATACAAAATGTAGAGCTTGAAAAAGCAATATGTTAAACATAGGATGTTATGTTTTCCCCCTACCTTTAAATATTTTTCTCTTCAAAATTTACAAAAACTAGTCACCCGCTATCATTCAAAATATACGAAACTACGTTTCAATTCACAGCTATTCCATGTATTTAAAGCAAGTTAAGCTATCTGACGACATAGTATAAGTTGAATGTAAGATTTTTGACAATGAAAAGCTAGTCCATCCTGATAGCCTCGTAGAAAGCAACACCCGTGACACTGAGTATTCACAGAAAATAGGAATGTTTTATTCGTCTTCTCCTGCTTAATTAGTTGGCTCAAATATTAATCGTAGACGTCAAATGAGAGACGGTATTTTATAAGTCTTCTGAACCTAGGAAGCTCCTGCCAGGTGTGTGTAATGCTTTTAAACTACCAACTAAATAAATCATGTATAATCTTTTATTAAATTTGTACAACCAATTTTGGAGTTTGTGAAGGAAAATTTGAGGCACGTAATTCATTTTCTTTAATTACTTATTTACAGTAAATTGTAAAATAGTAAATATTGTAAAATTAATTAATTGATTTACAGTTTTGGCAACCAGAGCTACTTCATTTGTGCAAGCATCTATTCATATTGAATACTAATGACAAAGGCAGATTCACTTAATTGGCGAGAGCAACTATAAATACCGAATACTCATGACTAGGATTCGTAGTTAAATTTGTTTGGACCTAGGAAATATGTGTTTTATATATGCTTTAAATTGTCAAAATATTTGATCAAAATGTGTGGCCTACTTTTATTTTTATAAAACAACGGTAAAAATAGGTTGTGATGGAGATGGTAAACCATATGCTTGAACAACGCCACTCGGTTCAGTTCCTTCAAAGGTACTTGTTCACATTTGAAATTACTCGATTCACTTCAGGGTATAATGATTGCCAAGTTTCTTCAGTATGGTTCACACCAAGCACCAAACATCTTAAATGAATCATCTTTGTGTACACATTTTTAATACCTTTATCTCATTTATCATGTAGGGGCTACATGGGAGAGAAATGGATGAACATAGTCATATTATATTTCATCTCGGAGAAGTAGCATAATTGAATCGTTGAATATGTTCGCAATTAATAATTTGTTAAATTTTTTCAAACTCTCTGTAGTGAGTAGAAGTGAAAGTGATGGTTCATTTTTTAAAGTACCCAAGATTTGCTAAATGAAGTAGCCTGTTGAGTCTGTTGACCTAGTATACATATACAAAAGCAATTGTTTCTAATTTATTTTCAAATTTGTAATATAGTTATAATGTATACTTTCAGGAAATCCCTTTAGCTGATAGTTTACTCATCAGGGATGCTTAGTTTTTAATATATTTTTTTTAAGTTTCCTCTAACACAGGATTCTGCAATTTATTAACTGGAATATCTGCTGATACAAAAGTTCAGCAAAGATTTTTTTAAACTTTGAGCAAGATAATTTTATGATCTTTATCTCTTGAATATTAAAAAGTTCGGATTTGACGATGTCTTCAATTATGTATTCTTCACATGCCTGGTTGCTGCACTATGTTGAGTCACCTAAGATATCGTTTCAGCAGTGGCGTTTATTCCACAAATATTACAAAATAAAACAACACCATCTTTGTTAAGCGCACCACAATATTATATCATGTATCCATTTAAATTATCCAATTTTGAGGTTATCAGACCCATTTTGACTTAACAACTGCCGGATTGTTGTTACTGGATAATTGATACAAATAAATTATGCTTTGAGTTTGTGGTTAAATGATCTAACATCACAATAAGCTAGTGAAAAGAATGTTAGTGTGTGTTCTATAAGAAATGAAGCATTTAAAAGGCACCCCCACACCGTCTTTTTAAAACCCTTACTCTCAAAAAGCGACTCACCCACTTCGGTGGCTGCATGGTCTAACACGCTACTCTCGCAGAAGACTAGACCGCCGATGACGGGGAGATCAAGGTTCGAATCTCGGTCGGGCGTACTAAGGGTGGTTTTCCAAAATGATTGTCCACTCTCCCCCCTCAAGTGTGGGTACATTTCCTATAAATATAGCCTAGCATACCCCATCTCTAAGGCCATTAGTGTAATTAGTAATTAGAAAATGTAAATGTAAATGAGTTAGTATTTTACTATTTCAAAGAGTAAACCTATATGCCTAGATGAGTTATAAATGAGTCGTTTCAAGTATTGTGAATAACTATTATGTAAAACAAGTACCTCTACCAGTTGAAATATTTGTTTTGATTTAGCACCACATCTTACTGCCTGTTCAAGTTATACGCATATGTTCTAATTACGGTCATGTGCTAGGTATGAGACAGGTTGATTTTAGAGGAAGTGTACTGGCATTTACGGGAAGAGTGGAAAACCATAAAAAAAATCACCCTCAATTCGCCCGACTGGGATTCAAGCCCCGATCTCCCTGTAATCCTCCCAGTCTATTGAAAGAGTGACGCCTTAGACCATGTGGCCACTGAAGCTGGTATTAGTTGAATTAATCGACCATTGATAATTCCTTAAAATGGTCTCATTTAATTTTCGAAACTTTTATTGGATGTTCTAATGATAAAATACGTGTGAATTAAGGTTAATATATTGGAATATGTATTACAAACTAAACAAAATATAATGATTAAATAGCAATTTATCTTGAGTTCATAATTTTATGGACAGTTTTATTGTAAATTGAAAACAAAAATTAAGAAAAAATCTACTTATATATTTGTCAATATGGGGATTTTAGACTAGGTAGCACTGCTATATTAACTAATATATCTGGGTACTACATATCAAAACACATTGTTACAAATCACTCAGTCAAGGCTCGAGAGACTTGGGTACACACAGCGGCTATTAGAGCTCAATGATGTCAGTGATGATCAGTGAGTTTTGGTAGAAGATTATTAGGACAGCCCCCAGATAGGATGAACATAACTTGCAGTCAATTCTTGTAATATTTACAGACGTCAGGGGCGTGAGTAGCTAACTGGGGATATCTCCCAGTTAGGACGTATATATATTACAGTGCAATCGTGTAATTCTTCTGGACGCCAGAACCAAGCAAAAACTGAGAACATCAGAGCACACTAATGAAACGTTCGGTGGGTTTTGATAGGAGAGTACCCCGTGGACAACCGCCATTAGGTCGAACATAGAAAATAGTCCATTCATGTTACTCTAGAAGGCATTAGAGCCTTAAGTAAAAACCATGACTATTGGAATGCACTGGTTAAATCTTTAGTGAGTTTAGGAAACTTGCAGAATAAATTGTGATATGTAAGGTATATTACAGAAAATGTATTATTTTTAATTTATTTTCTGTGTACAACTTTAAGTAGAGGTGAGCATGCGTAGGGTTATATTTATAACGATATGATCTACATATTTATTGCCCTTCAAACTTTTGGCAAATATGAATGTCCTCTATAAATAGAGCAAAAACTTGCCATTTTCCTAAATAGACTCACAGTACCAAGTGATATATTTAATATTACTGTTAAATGACAGATTGTTCATGAGATGCGTTACAAGCATCACTATGACATGTTATAGCTGAGAGATCTAAAACCTCTCTTAATCCTTATTCGCGGTTGACGGTTAGTTTGAGGTTTGACACCCAATTGAGTATCTGCACTGGTGTGCATGTGAACAAAGGTATCAGTATTGTTTGGTCTGGTTCAATGCTGATGAGTTTAGTGAGATGTTTCCTCCTAAATAACTTCCCAACCTGCCTCTCCGCAAAGGCAGGTACACGGTACCTAATTCTACATTTCTCGATCTGTCTCCCTTAATATGGTTATTAGAATAGGGTTGACGGATAGCTAGACGTAGAGTGCGTAAGAATTACATTGCCTGGTGATTATCCCTATCAGTAAGTTATAAAATGCTTGAAGCTCCCAAAGTGACCTTTTATTCATTTAGTTTCCAATGAATGCCAGGTCTCCACCGTGGTTCGGATTCCACGTTAAACTGTAGGTCCTTCATTTCATCTCACAATCACCCTACCATTACACATTAGCGTAAGTGCGTATAACCCGAACGGGTAGTAAGACGCGGTGCTAATAATAATAATAATAATAATAGTTCCAAATCGTTAATTAATGGTAAATGTGCGTAAGTTTTAAGTCTAGGTTTGATTTAATTATGTGCTCCTTTATGTAATATTACAGTGCTAAGTTGCATCGAGACCAACAGCAACTAACTGGCGTTGTCTTGGTGAAATTATTATTATTATTAGCACCACGTCTTACTACCCGTTCGGGTTATACGCACTTACGCTAATGTGCAATTGTAGGGTGAATGTGAGATGAAATGAAGGGCCTACAGTTTAACGTGGAATCCGAACCACAGTGGAGACCTGGCATTCCTCACATTCACAAGATGTTTGGTGAAGTTAATGGTGCTCTCATTAATTTACTCTCTATACTCTAGGTTAAAGTTCTCTATAAATTTATCTTTGGATATGAGGTTGTAATTTTTCCTTGGTGATAAATTTTGATATATCATGAATGTAGTCTTCGTTGACCCTGAAAGGTACATTATTAATTAGCTTATAAGAAAGGGTCATAATGTAACTAGTCAAGGTAACACTGCTACCGTTCAGGAAAAGCGGAGTGTACTGTTATATCGAACAATTATTGGATACTTTATAAGCAAAATAGTCCATTGATCATGGGGCTTAAGTCGTCAGGATCACAACAGACCTAAATTTAAAGGTAAAACATATTCCCAAGGCTCACCCCTACTAATGCCAAGTTTAAGCTTTATATATATCTTGGTTTTTGATCTCCAATACCAGAGGATATATAGTCTAAGGCATCAGGCTCTCGGTATTGTAATAACTAAAATACTCTGAGTGTATGAGTTCAGGTTTCCCTAGGTACTTATGTTAAGTTTCCATTTTCCATGTTTCTTGGTTTTGGATTCATATTCAGCCCACACCGTCGATCATGTAGATTAAGGCATCAGACTGACAACGTAAAAAATATGCTTGATATTTATACACTAAGGTATACTAACATTATTTTTCTTTGTTTATTTGTTTTGAAGCTACCTGCGGTTGCGTGATCTAGAACAGTGGTGTTCAACCTTTTTTAAAACAAGGGACATATTGAAAGTGTCAAGCTAAGGTAAGAGCAGTAGGTTATTATTGGTAAAGGATAGTTATTTGATTAGGAATATTTGCTATAAATGTAAAATAGATATTCATTTTTATTTAGTTTACAATCCTCATAAGAAGCAAGTCAATAAGCGCCGGGAAATATATTGTGTCGGCAATACGTCATACTTTATTGAAAATAAGATTGCATGGATCCGAGCAAGTCCTAGTGTTAGAGAAATATCAGACTCCATAAAGATTGTCTTGATGGCTGTGGGGATGAGAGCATATATCGCCAGTGGTGTGACTGTGATGGGGGAGGGGGTGGGGGAGAAGGAGACGAGTAGAGATATTATGTTTATAAACGCGTTTTACCATGCCAAACTGATTTGGTTTACTATATTTATTTTAAATTTTTGTTATTTTGCGCGAGAAAATAAAGAAATTGTCTTCGCATACTTATATTAATTAATTTTGTTTACGTTCACTAACATGTAGGCTACCCATATCTCTAGTAGTCTTCACCAAATCACACGTATTTTTCTTTGGTAGCTGTTTATCAAATATGAAATGATTTTCTTCCAATGTGTTAGTACCATTTTAAACTGATTTTTTTTATGTTGTGTGACACCCAAAATAGAGGCCGCTACCTTTGATACGTATAACTGAGCTATTTGTTACTTTGTTAATATAGAATTTGGCCAGAATTGTTAATTCATTTTGGCTTTAGATACTCATGGCTCGTAAATGATCTCCCACAAAGGGCTTTTTACTAAAATACACTAATTTCCTCTATTTAAAATATGGTTGGACTCCTTTAATCTGATAAAATTTATAGAGATGGTAAAATAGCAGGTGTGAATGATGATCGAATACATCTGTTGTTGCCAAAAGTAGAAATTATTTTATGTATCCAAAATCAATACATGGACCTTGTAAAAAAATTATGAATATAATTTTAGGCCTTAATATAATAGTAATTACCATCAGGGTGCGTAATAATTAATATTGTGCTATACCAGTATTTATTAATATTCTTGTAGGCCTTAAAACTATTACTACTGATATTAAAAAGATTATCAGCAAGGTGCGCAGTAACTAATATTGTGCTATTAACTAAACTAAATTAAAACCTATAGCCTATGTTAACATTAGAACCTAGGCCTTGATTAATAATGCATACACGACTTCCTGAAAATAACAAGACTACTAATATCATTTAATTATCTTTTAAGTGCAATAATAAAAGAGTATTGCCTTGGTATGCTGGTATCCTCTTCTTGGTACAAATCTTCTAAATCTTGAAACACATTTGTTCAAACTGACAATTCCACACCTTCATTTATTAATTCATTTATGAGTATAGCCATCTGTCAATTTTCGTAAATACATGTTCGTTTGAATATATTATTTTTCACTTGCAAGTCACATTGATTCTTAAGTGTTCCCAGCCATGACTTTTTGATCGTCTTTATTTCCATCTAATTTATTTCACAAATAAAATAATAAATGAAATGAATTTAATTAACATGACAACCAATAAACCAGTTCAAAGAAAACTCATCAAACTCCGATTAATGTTTAAGTTATATAACTATTTATATTTACCAGCGGCTAATTTTGGAAATAAATATTCTTATTCATTTTACGTCTTGGAGACCCGAACACTATATTAATTCAATCCCTCTAAGACTTTTTTTTTCAGGCTCCCCGTTTTACTAATAATCGAGATTTTCGAATATTTACACTAAATGGACATGGATAGTAAAAGTAGTGTTTAGAGGAAATGTATCTGCATTTGCTTGGGGGGAAGAGTTAGAAACCCAGCCTAGATTTAAACCCCGGGCCTCTTCATCACCAGAAAGCCAGACTTGACAAAAATGACGCACTTGCCCACGTGCCCACCGACGCTGGGTCAGTTGAATTAAAATAGAGGTTTGCCCAATCCAGGAAATAAGTCAGAGCTATAAAATAAATAATTTGATGACATTATCTAGAGCTTAGTTGTATTCATAAAGGGTGGAGAATCTACAATTATCTTTTTTTTCACCCAATTGCTCAGTAATTAGAATATTATCGAAGATTTAACTAATACGCGAAGAAAAATTTAACAATGTGTTCAACTAAAACCTATATTGTTACTTAAAGATTTAAAAAATGTATATACATTTTTTATACTTAGATATATAAATACATATATTTATATATACTTTTAATATATATTAAATATAAATTTTAATTAATAAAAGTATTTATATATATTAATTAATAAAAATATTTTTTCCATCCATTACTGTTTCTAGCCTGTGGGCTGGGTCAGTTTTTTATTCAAGCCATATATTTTTCACTACCTGCTTGCTATACCTGTCGTAGCTTCACAAGCCTTATAATCTAACTTAAAACCAGAACAAAAAAAAAACATCCAGTCCCTGGACGTTAATTTATCACTGGGAAAGGATAAACCCACATTTCATCAATTATACATTTTTCGGCCATCCCGAGAATTGAACCCTGGACCCTTAGCTCAATAGATAGATTATTATTATTATTAGCACCGCGTCTTACTACCCGTTCGGGTTATAGTCACTTACGCTAATGTGTAGTGGCAGGGTGATTGTGAGATGAAATGGAGGACCTACAGTTTAACGTGGAATCCGAACCACGGTGGAGGCCTGGCATTCCTCACATTCACAAGATGTCTTGTAAAAGGTGAAGGAAGGGTTTGGTATTCAGATAAATATGTACCGGGACCGAGGATTGAACCCCGGCCGCCAGCACAGAAGTCTGACACCTTACCCCTAGACCACCAGGTCACCACCAATAGATAGACACGCTACATACTAAGCTATGGTGTCTGAGGAAAGTACAAAACGTAAAACATCTTGGAAGCGTTATTTAGGGGAAAAGTGGAAGTAGAGAGGATCTAATAAGAAGAGGACAGCAGGGAGAGTTGTTCTATAGGTGCGTAAAGAGACCTTCTGTGGAGAAGAGAAGTGTCCTTGAAGTGTAAGGAAGTGTTGTATGGGGCGTACTTTGTACCTATTGTCACATCTGCAGCAGAAACGTGGACAGTGATTGTAAGAGAGACTGGTAAAGTGGAGGCCATGAGAAGGAAGTGTGTGAGGAGAATGTTAGCTGTCACGAGGAGAAACAAGATTAGGAATGAAGTTATCCGGGAAAAGAGTAGCGGTACGGTAGTACATGAGATAGTAGAGGAAGCAAGACTGAGATGGTATGGACATGTAATGAGGATGGAGAGGGAGAGGAGGCCAAAGAACATGTTGCAAATGAAATATGTAGGGAAAAGGCCAGAAGAGAGGCCAAGACCGAGGTGGGAGGAGTGGATGACAGAAAGTGTAAAAACGAGAGAAGAAGATTGGAAGCATTTAAAGGAGGAATAATGGGGAAAGAAAGAGGAAGATGGAGGCGTTTTACTAAACTGACTCGGCCACAGCCCGGAAACAGTTGATGATGATAATGATGATGGTGAAAATGATCATGAGTATCTGTAGACTCTTCATTGAAATCTCATTTGAACAAATGATTAAAATCCATGGGAGTGTATTTATTAATAGCTAATATCATTTAAAAACAACAACCAAACGTGCAAACACAGTCATAACATGTTATAAGACGTCTCCTACGCAATATAGCTTAATGGACTGACAGTTACGAGGCAATTGGGGTTTGAGTCCCAGTTGAGTCTAATGAAGGTATTTTTTTACTCGTGGTTTCCCATTATTTTTCTATGCAAGGGTGGGTATATTAAATCTAAATTATACCTTATTCATCTATACCCCATTAGTATAATATATGCGAATAGCCTGAATGGATAATACGATGCGATGTCCCACAAAAAAACGCTTAAACACGAGAAACTATGAGGAAACTATCACCAAATTTATCATAACTAAGATTCCGCTGATAAGAGTTTACATTATTTGATCAATTTTTAACTTATTATTAGACATTTTACAAATAAGATATGTCCATATTATTGGGAATCTATAATCGCCCAACACCTTATGATTTTAATAATTGCGGAATTATTAATACTCTTCATGCCGCTAGTCGGGATACGAATATGGAATCAGTGCTTAAGTGCTCTCATTCAAAGCTACTATAAGAGCCTGATTGTTATATTTTCATCACAAGCTACTAAATAACTGCCAAACTAGTGGAATAGACTGTATAACTCATTAAAATGATTGTAAATGAAGTAAAAGAGGATGTATAGAATCTCCAGAGAATATGGAGTGGTCTTCCCTGAGGTAGAACGCATAGCCGCGAAAACCATAATCAATTCTGGCAAAATCGTGACGAGAACTGAACAGAGAAAAAGCGGGAGATAGAGGGAGAGAGAAATAGAGGAAAAAAATAGCTTTTTTTTCAGTTGTGTTGCAACAATGTTCATTATCATATAAATTGGGCCTTCGTGTGTATCTCTTGGTTAATGCGCTCCAATAAAGCCGGTACAGCTGCGGCTAGCTAGAATAGCCCTCTAAAACCGAGGCCGACCGAAGTTTCACGCTTGTATACGAAGTCAGGAAACGACCAAGAATCTTTCTAACTCGGGCGGAAGTGAGACTTGGGCGTTTTGTGGCCCTTCCAGGCTTTATGTCAATATGGAATAAAACCTCTTTTGCTTTGCTCTCAATTCTTACAGCTCAAGCTTCATCTTGATGATGAGGGAGTAAGGGAACTTGTTTCTTAAGAGACAGCCGACCTTGTTATCGAGACTTCCTTGTCAAGTAAGCATTTGCTATAATAATACCATTAATAATAACATGGAAAAAAGTGAGAAAGAGAAGAAAGTTAGTAGAGTAGGGGAGAACAGGAGGGTAAAATAAAATTGAAACTAACTCTTCGTTTCGTTCAGGGTCAAGACAAGATTTATTTGCGTCACGAAACAAGCGGCTTTTTTTTTAAGAGGGTGAAGGGAGAATATTGAATGGAATGGAGTGAGGGTCCCTAGCATGCCAAGGGTGGAGTTTTACCTACTGCTGCCAACTCCCTACAAACGCTCAATTAGGCCAATCTGCACCGCCTCAACGAGACGAACGTGTGACTGGCGCCCGCCAAGAAAGAGACACGTCTCCGCAGTATTCTGATGATTACCACCGCCTGCCTGCCTGCCTGCCTGCTAGCTCTGTCTTGAGTCGACCAGATTTCTGGTGAACAAAGAACATTAGTCAGCCATAGAGGGGGAAAGCTGTTGGAAAAAGGAAATGTTAAATCAAGTTGGATTTAAATAGAGGTAGAAAACTCTTTTATTTTTCCTTTAAAGTGTACTACAAGGTAGGTTTCTTTTTGTCCTGGTTTATTTTATCATTTTAAGAACGTATTATTTGGCATTGTAATTCCTCTCTCTTAAGAGTAGCATTTTTCACATTTACTCAACTTCTCGTGTTTTTATTTATTCAATGAAGTATTAATGTCTATATAAGAAAATGGTAAATGTTTCTCCATCCATTTTTTGAATGAAGTGATCAATATTATAGGTGAAACTCCTAACCAAGCCACCAGAGATAGGCTGCACTCTGCAACTATGAAGGAGTTGTATTGTGATTTTCATTTGGATAAATAGTTTTTATAAAAACCTTCACCAGTATAATATTAATAAAATAGTTTGTACTTGTGTTATGTTTGGAGGCACAAGATGAGCCAGTCAATGAGTGTGCAGAGGACGATGACGTGAAATAACAACTTATTACAAACTAAACATTTTACCATAAATAAGCATTATAGTTTTGGATGAGCTTTTTGTTTAGTGGTGAGGGAAAGTGAAAAATTTACTTATGAGTTAGAATAGCATTATATTAATTATATACATAGCAGTATGATCAAATATAATGTTACACACTAACATTTTAATCATCTACTTTTTCAAAAAATAATCTCTTATTCTAATACTACCACAAATTGTAAATCACTCATAGAGAGCATCAGTTAATAATTAAATTCATTACTAAATAAATTGGTTCAGTTATATCGAAACAATGAAATTAAATAGTATATTTCTAGCTGTAGCTATTTTGGAGCAAATCTGACGCGTTATGGTCGCTGACTCATTTCCTTATTTCCTTTGTAAAGTAGCTAGTTTTATCTGTATAATTCATTCCATTTCATCAATTCCCGTATAAAATATCAGAATGTAACAACTTACATTTCTTCAATAACATATTTCCCCTGCCTACAGTGTAATTACCTACCTTGGTGGCGTAGTTGGCTAACGCGCTAGTCGTGTTAAGCTCGACTGCTGAGGACGGGGAGATCGAGGTTCGAATCTGGGTCGGGTGAATTGGGGTGGTTTTTCCTAAACGGTTTTCCCACTCTCCCTCCACGCAAATGCGGGCTCACTTCCTCTAATTTGACCTTACCAATTCCTAATTCATTAGCGTAATTAGTACTTAAAGCGTATAACCTGACCGGGTAGTAAGACGCGGTGCTAATATTATTATTATTATTTATCATTACAGTATAATTCACTAACCTCCTTAACCTTATTTTAAACTGCTGCCTGGCGCAGGACAATTAATTTTAGGTCTGATTTAAAAGAGGAAAGTTAACAAAACAACAATAAACTGGTGGTTTAACCACTACAAGTAGAAAGTAGCGTGTAAGGTAATAGTCTGCAGTACAAGTAGGCCTACTTGGATAGTCCTAAATGTGACTGTTCCACAATCCTACATACAAGTTGTTTCAAATGTAAATGTTAGATTAGCGTGTTTTTTAGTGCCACGTCTTGCTACCTATTCGGCTATTGAATTAGATATAAGAAAGTGTGAATTTGGAAGGAGTGTACCCAAATTCGCGTGGAGGGAGAGTGGAAAACAATGTTGGAAAACCACCCTCATTAAAAGTGACCTAATTTCGATCTTTGATCTTCCTGTCATCGATATACGATAGTCACGCCTTAGACCATGCGGCCACTGAAGTAGTTAGATTAGCTATTTATTAGTGATAAAAACATGCGTTGGAGGGATAAAATATTGAAAAGTGAATTAACCTGCATTGACGGTCGCATGGTCTAAACCGTCATTCTCATGTTAGACTGAGCTAGGCTGGACTGGTGACTGGGAGATCGGGGTTCAAATACTTTTGGGTGTACTGAGGATAGTTCATACTAAATAATGTCCCTATATTCCTCCTCCCCACAATTATGGAAACATTTTGTCTACAATTCTACCGTCCTAGTTTCTACTCTATTAGCATAATTAATGCGTGCCTATGGCCAAATGGGTAGGCCTCATTAGACGTGGTGGAAAAAACCTATCAAAAAAAGGTAAATTATATATATGTGTAGAAATTTCAGACTCTTAATTTGCTACGCACTTGAGTATACATCCCCAACCGTTTTGTTAAATGTGCATAAGTACAAATCTTAACATCACTTAATTTGTATTAAAGTGCCCGTCGTTTATTGCTGGCGAGAACCAAAACACCATCGCGGTGAAGTAGATTAGGTCCGGCGAGAACCAAAACCACATCGCGGTGAAGTAGATTAGGTACAGCGAGAACCAAAACAACATCGCGGTGAAGTAGATTAGGTCCAGCGAGAACCAAAACAACATCGTGGTGAAGTAGATTAGGT